>JAECUM010014044.1:0-45503 GCA_016617855.1 Megalonaias nervosa | reverse complement strand
ACAAAACCATCATCCAAGAAGCCAGACTTTACGTGCGTCGTGTAGAAGTGTTACCTAAAACGGCAAACGACATCAGTCACACATTGAGCAGATCGACCGCCAAATATCCGTGTAGAAGTGAAAACATTCACCATTGCTGCTGGACTCCGATCCAAGATCGAAGATCATCTGTTCCAAGGACAGTTACCCAAACGTTTAATCGTTGGCATCGTCAGTAATGCAGCCCTCAAAGGAGCCCACGATCAAAATCCTTTCCAGTTTAAGCACTACAGAGTGTCCAAGATCGATGTCAGTCGCGATGGCAAGACTTTGTGTACCAAACCCTTCGAACCTAACTTTGCCCAGAAGAATTACTTGAGATCGTACTTGTCCCTGTACGAAGCTACGGGACTACTAGGAACCAACGCCAGTCCCGGTATTTCGTACGAAAATTATGTCGGAGGTTACACTTTGTTGGCCTTTGATTTCACTCCAGACCAAGGCAGCGACGAGGGACATTTCCACCCTATAAAATCTGGTCAACTGCGTGTGGAACTTCAGTTTGCAGAAGCTCTCACTGAGACGGTCAATGTCATCCTGTATGCTGAATTCGGTAATACCATAGAAATCAACAGTTTGAGAGAAGTCATTCTAGACTATTACGACACAATGGAAGACTCCTATCCCTCTTTAAACAGTGGAGAATCTTTGGACATAGAATGGGAGGTTAGCGTGAAAGCAGAACTCCAAGACCAAGACAAAGAGGCCGAGGTGGTAGTCAATTCCAGATGGCCAGAACAAGAACAACATTTAGTGTCCTGTTTTGCTAAACACCTGGCGAATGCAATTACGGAATTGTCCAAGAAATATTGTTATGGATGTCCAAACGATCATCCCAGTCAAATTCAACACGATAAATGTATGATGATGAGTCAAGAAGAAAAATTGGACGAGTATCCGGACGAAGCTTGGAGTCTCATCTCAGAAGAAGCAGTGTTGCATGAGTGGTATAAAGGCTTGCGTGATCTTTCCTGCCCTCCATTGACTACTCTAGAGATCTATCGCATCGAAGCTCTCTTAGCCCAGAGTGCGGAGACAAGGCGAAGAAACGGCTACTTGACAGATCGTTTCAAACAAAAAGTCAGAATTGAATTGATGACTTATCATTACCTGTGAAGAAAAAAACAACACAACAAAAAAATGGATACCTGGGAACTTTATTACCTTTTGAACAATAGTTCGTATACTGCTTCTTGGAATCCTGTCGTGTGCGCTAAAGATGAACTACCTCATCGCAAACCTCAAGACCATCAAGCTTATGTCATCAACACGGACGAAAGCCATCTCCCAGGAACTCACTGGGTTGCCGTCTACTTCCCTCAAGAGAACTGTGTTGAATATTTTGATTCGTATGGATTACCCCCTTTGGAAAACGATATCATTGACTTTATGAGAAGAAATGCCCAGACGACACGATACAATAATGTGAAATTACAAGGCACATATTCAATGGTGTGTGGACAATATTGTGTGTATTTTCTTCATCAACGCAGTCTTGGATATCCTTTAGAACATTTAGTGACTTATTTTGATCGTCACTCTTCTAGAAACGATGAGAAAGTAGATCGATGGTTTTGTGACCATTATAGTTATCTTTCGTCTTTAGCTAGGAAACGTAGCGTACATCAATGGCCTCATGACTTCCATCAATGGAAATCTCACATGATTTCACAACGTTGTCAACCTTGTCAAAAATAACTTGTTTGATGTTACTTGTTACTTGTAACTTGTTAGTTGAATAAAAAATGTTTGTGTTTTGAAAAAAAAATGTTTCTGTCGTTTGTTTTCAAAAAACACTGTGAATATATGCTCTTTGACTTCTCTCTATCCCTCACCATGACATTCGCTATCATAGCGGTCCGACACTAAAACCGAGTAGGGATGTTTTCTATCGCGTCCGCGTTTGAACCATATAAAGTTCTCCAGTCTGACCATCCACTGTTGACTCGTCAACCTATGAACATGCCTTCCAGACTAGCCCAGCTGAACGAAGCTTACGTCAGTTTACATCGTGTCAGGCTAAATCTGATACCTAAACCTGAAGAGATAGAGAATGTCAGGATGTTATCCATAGCCTAAGACCTAATAGAAGAGGTCTTTAAAGAGGAAATTAAGAAAGAACAAGAAGAATGGACTGAGAAGTACAGACTTCAGAAGAAGCAGAGAAAAGAACAACAGCAGCAACAACAGCAGCAGCAGCAAGAACCAGACAGAGGTTTTGTGGACTGCCGTGTGGACACCAAAGAATTCTCTTTCTCTTTCCGCAGAAGCAGACCGTATCGTATAGGAAAGCCTGCTGCCAGACGGGGACGCAATCTTAGACAGTAAAAAAAGATTGCCATTACTCCCGTTAACAAAAAAAACCCAGCCCTTTTCAGGGCTACCCAATGCTCTCGAAAAGACATACTCATTCAATTTGCCAAAACTTTTAAAATTTTAAAAAAATAAATAGAAGTGTGTCTATAAGCACTTCGTTTCTTTTGTCAGTAAAAAAAAATCCACCCTTTGTCTTCTCTGTCTTGTCCAATCGTGCCTGTCTGTGTTTGTAAGTAAAAAGTAAAAAAGTCAACGTGAGTGCTTCTTTAAGGTCCGCGCGTTTTCATGTGATGGTAAGTTTGGGTGTTAGGGGATGTTTTCCTTCACGTCCATGCTTCAAGTATATAAAGCGGCACAATTGTCAGTCTGGCTACCATCGTTGACTCGTCAACTTAAAAATGAGTAGCAGACTACAAAAACTGTTGGAACTCCAAATGCACCTGGAGTATGCCAGGCGTCTTTTAGACGAACTGACTAGGGAGGCCATAGAGGAGAAAGACAGGATAGAGGAGGAGGAGAAGAAAAAGAAAGAAATGGAGAAGTTAAAGATCCTGCCTCACCTCTTCATGAGACCTCAGTGTGAGGTGAAGCCAGAAATGAGGACACCTCCACAGACAGTACGACCACCTCAAACACAGCCACAACCAGTACAACGTGCAGAGGAGACAAGGAGGCCAGATCATCATCATCATCCCCGGGGTCTGGCACAAAGGACAGATGGAACAACAAGTCTTCACTATTCCACAAACAGAGGAGTGGGATAGTGAGGCCGCTCAAGCCCCGTCTGCTCTGCCAACCACTCGTGTCAATTGGGAGAATGACTGGAGCAGACGTTGCGTGTGTGGTGCCAGGCCAGGCAGGTGTCACCATTAGCTAGGTGCATTTGAAGTTCTAAAAAAAACCAGCCCTTCTCAGGGCTAGCCAGATCTCTAGAAAAGAAAGACTATTCAATTTGCCAATTCGTGTGAATGTAGAGTAGTGTGACTATAAACACTCACTCCTTTACTGTTTGTTTGTTTGTGTGTGTGTGTGTGTGTGTGTGTGTGTGTGTGTGTGTGTGTGTGTGTGTTTGCATGCGCGTTTGTTGGTGTGGATAGTATATGTGTGTATGTTTTATGCTTTCTCGTTCGTTGGTGAGGATAGTAGATAGATGTGTTTTTCCTTCTCATCCCGATTGTGTGGATAGTAAATTTGTGTGTTTTGTGCGTTCTTCTTCGTTGGTGTGGATAGTATATTTGTGTGTTTTTCGTCTCTTCGTTCGTTGGTGTGGATAGTATATGGGTGTGTGTTTTTCTTCTCATCCCGATTGTGTGGATAGTAGATAGGTGTGTTTTATGCTTTCTCGTTCGTTGGTGAGGATAGTAAATTTGTGTGTTTTATGCGTTCTCCTTCGTTGGTGTGGATAGTATATGGGTGTGTGTTTTTCTTCTCATCCCGATTGTGTGGATAGTAGATAGGTGTCTTTTATGCTTTCTCGTTCGTTGGTGAGGATAGTAAATTTGTGTATTTTGAGCGTTCTCTTTCGTTGGTGTGGATAGTAGATAGGTGTGTTTTTCATCTCTTCCTTCGTTGGTGTGGATAATAGATAGGTGTGTTTTATGCTTTCTCGTTCGTTGGTGAGGATAATATATTTGTGTGTTTTGTGCGTTCTCCTTCGTTGGTGTGGATAGTAGATAGGTGTGTTTTTCATCTCTTCCTTCATTGGTATGGATAGTAGATAGGTGTGTTTTTCATCTCTTCCTTCGTTGGTGTGGATAGTAGATAGGTGTGTTTTATGCTTTCTCGTTCGTTGGTGAGGATAGTAAATTTGTTTGTTTTATGCGTTCTCCTTCGTTGGTGTGGATAGTATATGGGTGTGTGTTTTATGCATTCTCGTTCGTTGGTGAGGATAGTACATAGGTGTGTGGTTTATGCTTGCTCGTTCGTTGGTGAGGATAGTATATAGGTGTGTGTTTTATGATTTCTCGTTCGTTAGTGAGGATAGTCTATATTATGTGAAGAGAGTGTAAGGGATGTTTTCGTCCACGTCCTTGCTCCACGGATATAAAGCAGAGCGCTCGTCATTCGCGCCATTCTACACAGAACATAAAAATGACTGGCAACATGGACTTGTTCAACAAATTGATAGACAGTTGGTACTGGATGATGGATGGAGCCTACGTGCTGGACAGGCTTGAAAAGGAATGGAGGTTCCCAGGTAGCCTAGACTTGGTAAACAGTCTGAAAGCAGCTAATTATGAATTACAATGGATGATAGAAGAGGAAGTGGAGAAGTTGAGAGGCTTCATCCATCCTAAATATGCAAAAGTGGGAACCTTGAGGCAGGTTCTTGATATTGTTATCAAAGTGAGATGTTTTTTGGAAGACATATTCCATTTAACTGAGTGGCCTTTTGTCAAAAAAGACTTAGACAATTTAAAGAAAGGCGAAGACATCATGATAAAGGTAATGAAAGAAGAAGTGAAAAAGATTAAAGAGACCTGGACAAAAGAAAGAAAGGACAAAGAAAACATCAAAAGAAAAGAAGAGTTTGAGAAACTAAATAGGAACTGGATGAAGGTACAGGAAAACTTTAGAGCTCTGGGACATCCTGACTGGATTCCCGACAAAGAAAAGAAGAAGAAGAAAGGAATTATTGAAAAAGTGAGAACGTGGTGGAAGAAGTGGAGACAATAGAAGAAGAAGACAAAGGCCCTTTTCAGGGCTACTTCATATGCCTCGAAAAGATTAATTCTTTCTTGCATAAAAAAATTTAAAACCCTACTCTACTATTCAATGACACGAACGCGACTGATTCGTGTTTGTCTATAGCAATGATACAGGTGGCATGACGTCACAGTACTACCTTGCTACATTGTTTTGTTACCAATGACCAGTACCGTGACGTCACCCTACCTGTTCCATTCCTCTTGGCGCTATACAGGCCCAGCGTGTGCTAGTCGCTAATATAAAATTCCCATTTGAGCCATAGTGCCCCAGGCTAATTTTTTGGGCCTATAAATCGGAGAGCCATAGTGTCCCAGGCTGATTTTCCTTCTTTGGCATGATGAGGGCTATAGTGCCCCACTACACTACTACCAGGTCAAAAAACTTGACAGCATGAGAGAATTACCTTTGTTTGCCGCCGTAAGTTTTGATCCAAGAAAAATATTTTTAAAACCCTTAGTACGCTGATGATGTTGTAGGTCGTGAAGCTTGGTATAGATGGACATTTCGTATACACTACGGAGTTGATCAGGCTCGAAGTAGTGATCCAAGATATATTGCATTTAGTAAAGTAATAGATAACTATTTTTCAGAATTACAACAACGACAACAACAAAAACGACAACAACCACAACTTCAAAAACAACAACAACCACAACAACAACAATAAAAACGACAACAACCACAACAACAACAACAAAAAACCCAACTAGCCCAATAACAAGTGAGGAAGAAGGATGGCAGGATGCCAGTACTACTGAAGTGGTATTGATACAGGTACCAGGGGAAGCGGCCTTATTACTCCATGTCCCGATAACGTCCTTGCCGACGTACAGCGCCTGATTCAACCCTGTGGAGGCCCCTTGGCAGTCGTAATCTCGTGGGCCCCCCTCGCAAATTATCTTCTAATAAATCAATTCAATATTATTTTGATCCGTTGTCGCGGGGCCCCTAAAAGGCGTGGGGCCCATAGGCCGGTGCCTACTCTGCCTATTTGGTAATCCGGCACTGCCGACGTGGGCAGATTAGAAATCCTCATTGGAGGAAAACGAGCCGGTAATGATTCCCCAGAAATCATTAATGAAGCAGCTGCTATTTGTCAGAGATTATTTACAGGTGGTATCATGGACATTAATGTTAATCGGTTCCTCATTGATGAAATTGTTGATGATTACCGCAGTGATTAATGGTATACAATTAGATACAATGACTAAAAAAAGATGATCATACATAATGCTCAGCGTGTACCTGTAATGGTCAGGGTGGTAAACTCGCGATTACCTACGTACAAAGCGATTTACGGGGATGGACTCGGTGATGTTGTTCAGGGTCTATTCAGAAGGATAGCCCCAAAAACAATACCGATTGCAAAGCAACTGGGAATGAAAGCTATTGACGTTGTTCGTGATAAAGGTATTGGTGCTGTTGGTAATGTTGCTAGTAAAGCATTCTCAGCAATCAAAGATAGACTAGCACGATTGACATGACGAAAACCACTGTCAGTAAAATTACCCAGCACTAAAGTGATGCCTGCAAATGTTAGTCAAATAATAAATCAAGCTGCGAATAAAAAACTAGCAGAGTTGGCTGGTGAAGAAGAAAAACATATAACTGCAAGTTTAATATCGGGAAGTGGTCTTCGTGTTAGACGATAACAAATATAATAAAGATGTTCAAACGTGTATCTGATCCCGCATTTGTCATGGATGCGCCAGTCCTCAAAGATGAATCGATACGTGATTATCAGTATTATTCTTATGACGCACGTGTACCTGACTCATGTGGAAGAATCGAATTACAAAATCAGGATACAAGTAGATATTTCTTACTCGCTAAGGCAGTCATTGAGATCGAAGGTAGACTTTTAAAATTAGATGATACAGCATACGGAATTGGTGTTCGAGTTGGTTTTGTTAATAATGGTGTCATGGCTTTAATTGACAGCGCCATATACATGACTGACGGAAGAAATATTGAATCGATTCAGAAAGACGTCGACGTTGTCACTACGATACTTGGCCTTGCAAGATACAGCGATGATTACTCGAGGTCAGCTGATTCATCAATGATGTTTGCAAAGGAGACAACTGATCAACCCGAAAACAATAACGTGAGGCTGAATGCAGCTGGGGACACAGTTGCATCAATGAATAAAAATTTCAACTTGGGATTCGCAGCACGCAGATCGATGTTGAACGGTGATGCAGAATTTTCATGTGTGATTCCACTATCACATATCTTTGGATTTTGCAGAAATGTCAGAAAGGTTATCTTCGGGGCAAAACATACAACCGTCCTTGTGAGAAAACCTACCGACGATGATGCAATATGGCACGCTGAAAGAGTTGACGCATCTGCAACCGCGGCACGTCATGGAAAAGTAATACTGACAAAACTTTCTTTGTGCATGCCAATTATGACTCCATCACTAACCAAAGAACAACGGTTACTTTTTTATGGACAGTGGTGGCAAATCAACATTATTATGGTTGACTATGACCACATATAGTGTTCAAAGTAACATTAATGGTTTATTCACATGGCAGATAGCATCACAGCAAGGTGTCTCTGCAGCGCGACATATATTCATTGTTTTCCAAGATGCTGCACGAGTAAACTCACAGTTACGTAGTGTAATGATATTTGATAAACTTGGTGTTACTGGAGTTTCACTGAGAATAAATGTACATCAAGAACCAGCTGAGGATATATTACTAAATTTTGATGACAATCGTCTTGCACGTGCATATCATCGTTTGATGACATTCATGGGGCATGATCAAAATGTTGATTCTGGTTTGCAAATATCTCAGCGGGATTTTACAACACTATATCCGATATATTACTTTTCGCTGGAACACCTGGATTTATTTAGACAATCTGTCGTTGATATACACTTTCGAACTCGTGTGGCAAGAGGAGCAGCTGTTGCTAATTACAGAGCAAAAAAGAACAAATCCAAGGTGGTCTGAATAAACTATCGTTGTCAGAACGTCAACTCAAGCACTTCAATGAAGCCAAACGATCAAAGACCGGCGTACGACTTAATCTTTATGCGGGTGCCATTAAAGACATCGCTAAGACGGGTGGTATATTTCCACTTCTACAGCTATATCAGCGTTGATAGCCGCTGCAGCCCCAGCTGTTGCAAAAGCAGCTGCACTTGATGCTGTTGGAACTGCTGATGGGAGGGCACTAAAGAAAGCAACTGGACAAGGAATAAAAACTTCCAAAAAAAGGGGGAAGGGTCTAAGACTGCCAGGGACTCCCCATTCGTGGTACGGAAAAGGTTTAAGATTTCCCGGGACACTTCCCTGATTCTTCCTATGTCCAATTTTGATTTACTTGATGCTGCTGCGCGATCAAACATCAAAAATTTCAGAGGTGTTTGTATGCGTGATTAATTACCGAAACAACCAAAACAATGTTGAAACTGGTGTTACGACCCTGTAGTTAAATTACATGTGTGTTAAAATTTGAATTCTTTCTAAATCTTTTTATTTCATTTTTATTTCATTTTTATATCATTAAATGTAATTATTATTGTGATGATGATTATGTTCGCAGGGTCTGATATTTTGTTTTGAAACGTTGTGTTTATTTAGAACGTAAATGTGACTCGCGTAAGCACGATTTTTGCATGACCGTTTTGTCGATTCAAGTAAACAGTCGGAAATAGCTATGTAAATGATTGGTTGTGACCATGGTCATTACTAATAATACTTGCTGACATTCTATACTACGTTGGCGATATTTCGAAATCTCCCCGATTTCTTCATGCGTGTACATGAAATGACGTATGAGTTTGCTTTAAAATACTCAGGTACCTGCGAACTAGTCTAGAGTCATAGTCGAGAGTCATATTTTAACATCTTAGGGAGTCACATCGTAACATCTTATAGAGTTTCTAAATACCTTAAGAAAAAGGTATTCTTTTGTGCTGGAAAGGGATGTTCGTTCGTACGTATGAAGAATAACATGTGTTTTGTTATTGACGATAGCTGTACTTCATCTACCTTTCAAGTAATAATTATTTTCCCTGGAGAACTACACAACTGGCTTTGGACAAAGACATTTGCTGAAATTAATTCTAAATTGGAACGGGACAATACAAATTGTGATTCACAGTGAAAATTCTGGACTCTTGTGTAAAGCCTTCGTCTGACGTCATCATCCGCCACCTTGGAACGGAATTGAGATTCAGACTTCAATTTAGAGCTGTTTATTTACAGGACTTATATTTTTCACAATTTTAGGACACATTTTAGGATCTTCTTCGTAAATCGTAAGTCTTGTTTCATAATTTTACCTTTTCACCGTGTTTTCTAGGGAAATAAATTATTTTTGTTAAAGTTTACAAAGCTTGTTGTAGTCACTCTTTTCTTTGTGTTACTTTAAACGAGCCGATAGGTAACACTGGTAACATTAATCTCGAAAAAAATTCTGGAAAAGGTACTCATTGGGTTGCATACGCGATTGATCCACGTGGAATTGTTTCTTTGATTCGTATGGTCTGGTACCACCAAAAGAATTTTTAAAATATGTGAGCAGGATGCAAAGTATTCCAATCTGGTATTCAACATTACCAACACAGACAATAACTGATCCGTCAATATGTGGCCATGAAGTACTCGCTGTACTCGACGCTATGCCAAGGTCCCTAATACCACCTCATAAAGTCGTGCACGAGTATACCACGTTGTCCAACATTTTAAACAGGTCTTAAAGTATAGTGGTAGATATTTATGGAAGATCTTCTCACCTAAGTAAAACTCAGCAAAGTGACTTATCCAATTATGCAACTCTTCACGATGTGAAGGAAGAACTCGCTGATCGTTTGAGTCTCGCAAATGTGGACCAAAATGAAGTCGTTGTTTTTCAGATCAGCAAAGACGATTAAAGACGAGCAATATCCCGTTGACAGATATTATTCTGCGATTTCCAGACGCGACAGAAGATAACTCAGCCGTATTTACTAAAAACGGTAAAATTAATAATTCAAATGAATCAATCTTAACACTCATGGAAGAAATTCCTGGACGTATCAGAAGAATTGGAGATATTATGTATGGTGATCTCAACATGAGCAAAAATACAATTATTAATGTGAAAGAACCAAAATCAGACGATGATGTGGCAACAAAAAGATACGTAGACAGCAACAACGCCATTATCAGAACTGAGATCGATGATCATTTACTAACCGCCGGTGATACAATGACTGGTTCTCTCAACATGGCTAATAATAAAATTACTGGTCTTAGAGAACCAGAATCAAACGATGACGCTGCAACGAAGAAATACGTTGACAATAGCAACATCCCGATGATGACATCGTTAATGACGATCAATAATGGAATGACCAAATTTAGATTTGAATTTTCTACTCACGTACAAACGTTTTTAAATTTTCGCAGAAACACAAATAGAACTATTAATGAATTGTTTGGAAATCCAGCGGTTATTGATATTAAACTCGTTGACGTTAAAAAAAATTACCCACAGTGTAGTGCATGCAGTAGCGTCTGGATCAGCATTATGGACACCACTCAATAAATCCATCAAACATCGCGCTGAGGTTACCGGTATATACAGGTTCTCAGTACTCGGCGCTACAACATTCGTAATATCTACCACAATTTCACGTCGTTATCCACTCCTGACTCTTGTCAGGTGGATCTTCTGGATCTATGTTAATAGTACTGGAGCAAAACGATGAGGAAACATTTGTGATGGAACCCGAAGAAAAAAACTTAGCCTTGTTGTATTATTGGTGTCTTGAATTAGTCGCTAAACTACCACCTACTTAAAATATAATGAATCAAAACCCAATCGACGTTCAACATTACAGATACAATCAAGTATGTGAGTGGCAAACCAAACTGAAAAATATAGTTGACGAGTATACAGTAAAAGTAAAAAAAAAATATCGCAGACGTGTAGTTGTCGTTGACGTAATTATGTATTCGGCGTCTGCTGTTATCGCTGAAACCGGCGTATTGCTATCAACAATAACAATGGCATCGCTAGTAGTTGTAACAATTTGTGTTTCAGCTGCAACAATAATTACTGGTATTTTTAACATCATCGCAAAAAATATATCGACGTGCACAAATACAAAATTCCATGAGTATACAATAAAACTGCACGCGGCGTTGTATGCATACTCCAAAAATTTCATCATATCTCAGTGATGGAATAATATCAGATAGAGAGTTCACAGAAATAATTAAAATTTACAACGATGCAATTGATGAAAATATAGAAAACCCTATTCAATACTTAGATGCAGAAATTATGAAATCATCGACGTTAGCGATGAAGAACTAAAAAAAAATCAGGATTTAGAATCCTGATTTCAAATCGGGGGTTTAACAAATAATAATGTCAACGTCGAACGAACTGCTACAACAGATCGTCATTAATACAACACCGTTGAGAATCACGATGATCTCAGCAAGTTCAACCAATCCTGAATTTAGTGCTAGCTTTCCAACTGCTATTCCAGCGGAAGAAATAGCGCTAGCACAATTACGAGTTTACTATAGTTGGCCAAATATTAGATCAAAGCCATTCGGTGGGTTTGCAAGGAAATAATTCACTGGTATTTGCGTACAAAAATAACCCGATGAAACACCAGACTGGAATGTTGTGAGTATATCTACGGGAAGTTATCAGATCGAACAGATCAACGATGAACTTTTTTTTACAACAAAACGAATATTTATAAAGCTTCCAGAATATCGGAAAAGTTACCCATGGAAGCATTTTAGTCAAGATGGATATATTATTACACAAGACGATGAAAAAATTCCTCGAATAACGGAGCTTTTACACAGTTTTGACAAAGATTAAAATTCAGTCATCAATGTAGGGTTTATTAAAGCATTTGCAGTTGAAATCAAGCCTGAATACTCTCGGACACTCACTGATATAAAAAAAAAATATTTTCCAATATAACACAACATTACATTGAAGATATTAAACAAAATATCATTGAAACGATTCAACATCTAAATCAGGTTAGATCAGATTTAAAATATGTCAATAAAATAATCATTGAAAATGTGAAACATGAGGATGCTTTAAAACAATTATTTCTGAAACACTATGGAAGAGAAATTGATTTATATGATGTAAATCTTCCTTTGCCTGATATTGAATTATATTCTGAGCCAAGTGAATCAATTGGTGATATCAATGACGAAAATTTTCTAAAAGTCGTTACTGCATGGAGAAAGATAAATCCACCGGCAGTTATACTCAAACACAACAATGATCCATACGGTGAAGGTCGTCATATATCGCCGGGTATCGTAAATATTACATCGACGATCGCAGTCAACCTTGTATGCAATATAACTGATGGAAGTTATCAAGTAGACCTTGAAAAATCAAATCAGGCCCAGCAGGGATACATTTTATATACATTTACTCCTCAAGTGCCTCCTGGACATTTAATTGTATCAGAACCAATTAATCCTGTTTATCTGCGATGTCATAATACTTTATTATCACGGATACATTTTAAACTTACTGACCAGACCGGACACCTTCTTGATTTACGAGATGAATCATTGCATATTAATCTGTATGTAAGATCATAGATATTCATCGAAAACACCAAGATCAGTATTTTCTAAAACAAAAAAAATTATGTCAAATAATTATTTATGTGGTATTATATATGTACCAACACGTGATACAACAAAGAGGTACTCGAAAGTGCCGTCGATACTATCCACCCAATGACTTCATCATCGACAACGTCAAGGCAGAAAAATATACTTATTGATGAATATGGCGGTTAACGCAGGAACAGTTAAATGAACTGCAACGAGAACATATTATTACAGTTGTATGTGATAGAGATCAGATTCTGAATTATGCACATTCCATCATTGAATTTGACGCTGAATAAATGAATAAAAAAAAAAAAAATATTATCAGAATAAAAATAAATATTATTATCAGAATAAAAAGACAAATTCTGATTCAGAATAGAAATAAATATTATTATCAGAATAAAAATAAATATTATTATCAGAATAAAAATAAATAGTACTATCAGAATAAAAATAAAAATCTGATTCAGAATAAATTTTTTTTTTACTATAGTCAGAAATGAATTCTTCCCCCCTTGCCTCTGTCAAGGACAAAGTCAAGAGCTCTGTCACTTTCAGTTTGTTTAGCTGTTAATGACGTTGTCACTACTTTCATTTTCACTTTTACAATGGATCGTTTCACGATCAGACATAATCTTTCTCAACTGCCTTACACGCGTATTCACAATCTTTTTCGTTTCGTATTCGTGAGACAATTCTGATCTAATTTTCTCAATCGCGTGTGCGAGGGGAACGAATTGTTTAATTTGTGTATCTGTGACTGTTCCCAAGGATCGTATCATAGATTACTAATCAACTTAATGAATCTCTAATCAGCTGGCAATGTATATCTATTTTCGAATTTTCGCTGTTGTAATGATTCAAAATCACAAATAATTTTTTCAGGATTAAGTTGATCAGAAATTTTTATGCCGTCAGAAATAATGACACTAATATTTTCATAATTCATTATATAATAAATATTCATTTAAAATAAAAAATATTTCTGAATCAGAATAAAAATAAAAATATTAATAACAGCAAAAAATACTAACAAAAATAAGTAATTTCTGAATCAGAATAAAAATAAAAATATTAATAAAAATAAAAATATTTCTGAATCAGAATAAAAATAATTATTTTTGAATCAAAATAAAAATATTAAAATAAAAATAATTCTGAATCAGAATAAATATATTTCAAAAAAAATAAAATAAACAGTAGCAATGAGCGGTTACCATTCCACGGGGTCCCTTCATTTGCCAGTATTTGCCTTTTCATAGGTTCCTTTTGTTGATGCCTTTCTTATGGCCGATAGGCACCCATGAATCTTTTTCTTTTTTTGGTTATTTGCCTTTCCATGGGGTCCTCTCATTGATGCCTTTCTTATGGCTTGTATGGGGCACCCTTCATGAGGTTTTTTCGTTTCATAGGGTCCTTTTGTTGAGGCCTTTCTTATGGTCGATGGGCACCCCATGAGGCTTTATTCTTTCTAGCGACATTCTTTCTTTCTACCCTTCAGTGAGGTTGAGAACTCATCACCGCATTTCCTTCTGTGGGGTATACCCTTCCATGAGGTTGAGAACTCATCACCGCTACTGTTTATTTTTGAGAGCTCCAGTTTCAATTTCATGCACACACACCCCAAATCAAATCCCGGGGAGAGTGCAAAACAGCACCCACCACGTTGTTCGACGTGGTGAGGAGGTGTACAAGAATTCTAAGTGGGGCTGGATTTTTTATTAATGAAAAAATGCCACATTTTCGCCACTGTCGACATTCGTCAGTCACAGGATTGGAACTCCATACCTCGAGTATGAGTATCCGCCACTCTAGCACTGCGCAACAGACCCATCCTTACAAACATTTGTTTCAGAAATTATTATGAAGTTACCTATGCTTACCTACATGCGAAGTATACTGAATAAATTGTAATTGTTGTAAACTGCAGTGTGGTTATTTCCATTTCCAAACACGCTGTATAAAATAATCACACATACATTTCTGCCGGATGTCATCCGAGAGTTAAAGTACATGTAGGTCTGTATATTGATCTAAAAATAACTTATCTGTATTACACACAGTTGAGGCATGCTTCTTGTTTTTCTAAACTTATCAGGGACGAAGTCAAAAGGTGTAAATATCCTTCTAAGAATTTGCACTGTTACTCCACTGACAGCTAATTGCCACACAGACACTTAAGTTATTGAATATGATAACAAAACAAATCGCGGCATTCATGTAATATTACGCAGTAACAAGAGGGACAACTGCTTAATTACTCTACTGGAGAGAGTTTTTGCTTTATAGAGTTATCTCCCTTCACAATTCTTGCTGTGTGTAATACTGAAATGTTATTTTTTGTTTGTATTTCTTTGAATACGCCGATTTCGTTATATCATTTGCGACAAAGAGTATTGAACGCCCGTAAATATCAAAATATTGCCAGCTGCATATGCCGATGGAAATATTATTTCTTCGCCTGTCTCTACATTCGTAGATACAACTGACCTAGGAGAATTGTAATTAGTGCCAGTATATCCAAATTTGCAATTCTGACTCTGTGTGACAGCTCGTAAACTATTCAAAGCGTTATGTTTCGGAACTGAATTAATATGATCAATTACAAGGCCGTTTTCGAATACTCCGTGAAAACATTCATACACGTACCTATGTAAGTAGCAACATTTTTTTCCCTTGACAGTGAACATGAGATAACCAATATTATTAACAGTCCAGACTGGTTTGTTTAATCGACAGTGCCTAATTACACCATCTCGAGATGCTTCATAATTCTTGATGATGGGGTGCTTCACAAATTCATTTTCCTCCATTTATATAGTAATATTATTTGTCTACATTGTTATTTTGAAAATCTGGCGAGATAGTCTTCGGCGTTTTTTATTCCCCTGATTACATCAGGAAAGTTATCTTTGCCGGCGTTATTTTTTTATCATAATATCGTTTCAGCTCTCAGTACTTTTTACCACCACATTGCATACACACGTGAGTTTCTCCTGTAACCCCAAGACCACATCGTAAACACGGTTCTGGTCCTAGACTCACTCGCCGCACGCTTTGCATGTGATATCCACAGGATTCATTTACCCAAGTTTTATTACAAGGAACTGAAAAACCGATCAATAACCATTTGCATTTATTATTTGCTTGAATCATATATATATATACATATATATATATATATATATATATATATAGCACCATATATATATATATATATATATACTTCAATTTAAATATATGTTTGCCTTAATTATGATATGGAGGAATTTACGAGATTATCTGCAATCAAGCCTTCTAAAGCCAGATTCGATCTTGACAGAATGCGCCGCCAAGTTGACCATCGACCAAGTTAACGTCATCGACGACGTCGATGAGCATGAGATCGCTTATGATGACAAATATAAATCTAATCAATCGTATCCGTGAAGCCAAGAAGGAATTTTGCGGCGATGGCGCGGCTCATATGTGGTCAACATTCAGAATTATGCACAACACCGATGGTGTCGCCGAAGGTGTTGTCGATGCTACAATGACTGACAAGCGAGCAGCGACTGTTATTAATTATGTTCGATTACATCACACTGGAAATATTGTCACGTTAAATAAAAATTCCAAACCAGGAATGTTGACTGGTGTTGACAAACCATAATATGAACGAGCATATCCTGTGACTGCAGTTGTTTATGCGATATGTCCGCTAAATGATAAACCTAGCGTTGATAATTTCAGAAAGATGAAACTGTCAAGGTTAAATTGTGTAGCTGAGCGAGTTACAGAACACTTCACAAACGCGATACGTGGAAACGGTTTAACGGATTTACGACGTAAAAAAATAAATGAGTGGGCAGAAACATTTAAAGATATCGGAGCGTCTATCAGCGACGTTGCTAAACTGGAAAAGAAATTAAAATTCCCGATTACGGTGAAGACACTAACCGGAGAGATTTTGTATAAATCTAAATATGAATCAAGATTTTGACTTAACCGTATTCGCCTCTATAAAGTCATTCGAGTTTGCACCGAAAACCTTCATTAGATTGTTTATGCGTGGTTTGGAAGACACTTTTCAGAAAATTGTTGGGCTCCAATAGTTTTATTACGATACATGCTTGATGTAAAAATAGTGATATCGTTGAAAGTAAATGAAGCAATTATATCATATCGTCCGCAGAAACAAGTTTGGTTGCTACAACAAAAGAAATATTCTGATGATGAAAATCCTGATATGACTGATCATGAAAATAACGTTGCAAAAGATCTTGGTAGGAAAATAATTGATAAATTTACGCAGGGAGGATCATATGATCATAAACGACATTGTACAAGATTAATTATGGACGATGCTGAACTCGATTTTATGATTGCTGATACAACGGAGAGAAACATATTTATAAGTCGAAGTAATGCTTATTTATCAGACGGAACTAAATTAGGTACAATTGTAAGTTACACTAATGGTGACTCACCACAGTTTTACTCATTTAAGATCTTCGATGTTAACATATGTTTCGATAAATTTATTATAGATGATAAACAGATTTCCTGATCCCGCGGTTAGAGTTGCCACAGATTTATTTTATATCAGTAAAAAAATACAGAATTCCTAAAACAATTACATATCGGCTCCGATGCATCATGGGGCGAATGAAGAATAAAACGAGAAAAGATACTTAGTTATTCTGAATCTGCCGACGTTGAAATCAAGGATATTTATTGCAAAAATAAACAGATGTCAAAACTTTCATCTGCACCATCGGTGTATGATCCTGTGACCAGACATAAACTGTTTATCTCAATGGACCTGGAGGTTCTGGTAAAACAACGCGTGCGATTGAATTATTCCTGAACAGTTGTTTAGATATAGTTGTTTTGACACCCACACATAGACTCGCCAGAGAAATGAATGAACGTGGAGTAAAATCTCAAACTTATCATAGTTTCTTTAGACGGTGCGGAGACGCATGGACTCCTGAACGAATGGGTGAAAAATACATTCCTAAAATTATTATTTATGATGAAATATGCACGGTGTCGCTAGATATATTAAAAACGTTTCTTGATTGGTTATTGACTTAAAACACAGCTGTGATATTGTGTGGCGATCATGGTCAACCGCCACGTTTTGTTGGACAGTCTCCACATGAATGACTAAAAAAGTTCGTAGATTATTATGAGGAGATAACTGATGATCATAGAGCTATTGATGAACCACTGAAAGAGTTTAAAAAATTAATCAGACTACAACAAGACAAGATTCATTGTGAAATAACGCGTGAAATAATTATGGAAACACATATAAATGATTTTTGGAATTTATGGAGGCCTGCTGATTTGATAGTTGCAAGTAGAAAGATAGTTCGTGATACACTTCAAAAACAATTATTTCTGTTGCATAAAGAAAGGTTTTCAAGTGTACCTGTACCATTGTATTATCGCCCAGCAGATACGCGACGACAGAATATTGAAGTTGAGATTCCTGGAACCTTGACAGAATCAAGAGAGAAACAAAAACTTGTACTAAATGATATTGTTTTGGTTCCTGTGAGTGCTGTGAGAGCGCGTTAACGATGGACAAAACTCCATGGACTCTAGGATATGCTATAACGATTCATTCGTCACAAGGATTAACTATTTCTGATACAAATATTTGGATTGTTGATGATCGTATTGAATGGTCAAATTTAGTTTATCTCGCAGTGTCTCGAGTCAGAAGAATGTCTCCGCTGCGGAGGGTTATCATAGACTTCACAGAAAATAATAATCAAACTGCTAGCAATGGCGATGATGTTATAAGAAAGAATTAGCTAGTTATAAACAATGTGACAAAAACAAATAAGCGCGACTTTGATCTCGATGCTGAATTTATCATGACACTAAAACAACGATAGAATAATCATTGTGCGAGCTGTAACACAGTAATGTTGTGGCATTATTCGAATAGTAATCCAAGACTGTTTACCGTAGATAGAATTAATAGTAATCTTGGTCACACACACGAAAATGTGATGCCGACCTGTCTTGAATGTGATCGACGTCGAGGAGCCAGTTTCAAAAGTGAACGCGGTGGTAATTGTGTGTCTTCAGGAATTACTTGTAATTGTTCACGTACAAATCCACGTTGAGGAGCAGTTGAATCTAGTCTGTAAATTGCAGGTCTACCCGTGGATCTTACCACGCTGGAAATTCTATGTGTGGTCACACTCCAAATAGAATCAGTTACTCTTTTTTACCACCTTCAAGTTCACCAGGTTCATATAAATATCTTGCAGTCACATTACCTAGTACTGGTTGTTTTGAGGAAGAGTCACGTCGTTGTATTGGTATATACTTTTTGTGATTACATTGGTAGGTTTCATGGCAGTTGCACGAGTAATTTCATTATTTATCGCAGCTATCACACTAGGTAGTCTTGCAACCCATTCACGAGATCTCTTGTCTTTCTGAACTTTGTTCAGAGATATTTCCTGCACATACTGATATCCAAATAACCGCTCAGCAAGCGTTCGATTAAATCGTTCAACAGTTGCCTGATCGCGATGAATTGCGGTATGTCCTCGTCTGATTTTAACGTTATGTTTTTTCATCAGAGATGATACTGCACCAAGAACTTCCTTGCCACGAGCAACCTGTAGTAGCTGTGGCCATCGTTGACCACCACGTTGATAAATTCGTTCAAACGCAGAAGCAACTTCAGTTGCTGTTTTAGTTGATAGCGGTTCTGCTTCTTCATATCTACTTGCAACGTCAACGACAGTTGGTGGTGGTAGATAAATTTGCCATAGTGCCTGTCGTGCTAACCAATCTGCAGCAACAGAACGTGTGACATTTGCTGCATCAGCAAGTTTACTAATCGCTGCTCTACCTCTCCAGTATCCTCTTGCGTGATAATAAACCGATTCCATTGTATAATAATAATCGATTGATTAATTACCGGCTCATAGCACTAGTTTACCTTTCATCGCAGATTTTACTAGAAAGTTAGCAAGTTTTTCTGTGAGAGATTTATTTTTTACGGAATTTAACGAGTGAATCAACTTCACATCTGCAATATGTCGTTGTTGTAAATCTTTATTTTTATACGCAACGACATTAACGTGGTATGCTTGATCAATCGCATTTATTTGATATTCTCCAGGTCATGGCTGATCTCGTTCGTCAAGTGAGATATCAAGTCGAGTTCCAGGACCACAGTAATTATACCCAGGAATATGTTTTTCTCCTGGGTATTTAGTCCATGGAGATCCTGGTAATTTTCCCAGTGAAGCAGCGATATCACCGCCTGTTTTCCTTGACTTGCCAAGGGAGATAAATTTGTATTTTTTTGTACCACATTTCACACATTTGCCTGTAAGTGGACGCTTTTTATTTTTTGTTATTAGTTTTGTTAATCCACTTGTGGGGGTGGGTGCTCTGCATCGAAATCAATATAAATCCATGTTATTTATTGTGTATTTGTACAACATGGATATCATTGATTTTTCAGCGACACGAAAACAAGAGCCAGTCAAACATCATAGAGCGCTACCGAATTCTATCAGAGCAATCATTATAGGCCCATCTGGGCCTGGTAAGACGCAATTGTTGCTTAATCTGAAAAGGAGATCGCTCAAGTGGGGTAAGTTATATTGAGTGGCGCCATCCGTGGATAATCAGCGATGCTACGATGTGCTTAAAGACTTTAATGAAAATGCAAAATTGTTGGTAATGATATTGATTTATCACCGATATTGATGAAGCTCCATCAGTAGATGACCTCGATGGATTTATTAATATTCTCGTAGTATATGATGATGTGATGCTGGACAAACAATCAAATCCAGCTGGGACATTTTCTCGAGGTAGACACAAAAATACTGGTGTTATATATGTTACTCAGGGATATACACAAATACCTAAAGTGATCAGAGATAACTGCAATATTTTAGTTTTGTTTAATGGAGTCGATACACATACTCTGCGAAACGTTCATCAGACTTGGTGTTCAGGGGATATGGATATAATGAAGTTCAAAAACCTCTTTTCAAGAACACAAGCTACCCCAAATTGATTTATCACGATAAATTTACATGACCCTCCGCCGAGATATCGTGTCGGTCTTGATAAAAGTTTCGGTTGAGACTCAGCAGCAGGGAGGGTGAACGACCAACAGTGAGTGTCCGGGTAAGTAAACGAACATGCATAAAAAGAATGAAAATACAAGCGTCAAAAATAAAGTAACAAAATGAGCAAACCCAATTAGAGAAATCTCGGTCGGTTAGAAGCTTCGGTTTGGCGCTATTGACCTTGTATTTAAAGCCTTTGTAGGAACCTTTATTTTCGCGAACGGACCCTCCCAGAAAATGGTCTGTTCACCCTCCCTGCTGTTCACACACACACACACACACACACACACACACACACACACACACACACACACACACACACACACAATTGGAATAGCAACATTACCGCCATAAGTTGACATGTGCTACAAACATGCAGAAAGGCATTTTTCTTTTGAAATCTTGTTTTAAAAAAGAATTTTCACCCGACTATCCCAAACTGATAATCTGACAAAATTAATGATTAAGCTAGAAGATCAACCGCTTTCCTAGTAAATTCATCGATCAGGTCATTCAAACTTTATTGCTAAAACAGAAATAACATTACAAAAACGGCCATGCAAGCAGTAGCGATGCTTATAACGGTTCTTGAGGACAAAAGTTTTATTTCAGATTTGGGTTTTTGGTAGTGTTTTAGGTTTTCTGTGCCCTTCCTCCGCCTTTGCTTACTTCTTCATCTTACTAATAGTATAGAAATGGGGGCTTCTGAGCCACCTTTATCACTACGTGATAAAAGAGTGGCTGAGCGTCCCCATGGATCTAAACTACTGAGTTCTGTGGGTTCTGAGCCACTGTTTCTTTTTTCCCCTGGCTCCCTGGGTTTTTGTCTGTGTGTTAGAGATGTGTTTGTATATATCAAAGATGTCTCTTCCGTGGTATTCCTGGAGTGTGGATTGATTCGGTTTAAGTGATAAGATGAGTTGTCCTGTGCCAGAATTAAGTGAAGAGGAGTCTATGGAATGGTTGAAGCGTGCGAAGGAGTTGATAGCGTATGCGAATAAGGATCTGAGTTATGTGCCTGGGATGATTTATTGTGATGAAAGTGAAGAAGAGGAGAACGAGGAGTGGTTGAAGCGTAGTTACAGTCATCAGCATCCGGTGCAGCGGTACAATCAGCAATACTACACCAGGAATAAGCTGAAGACTTTACATCTGTCAGAGTCTCATCGAGATGACTTTTATTATTGGCTGAATAAGGTGACTCGAGTTCAGCTGGTAGGTCGTGCGAAATTCATAAAATTTGAGTATGTGTTTAAACGCATCTTTGAGAAGATGGGTCATTACGAGCATGCGTCGAAATGTAAGACGGTCTCCGGAAAGAGTTTGGGTGAGGAGTACGATACAATTATTTCTGAGCTGTTATCTTCTGCAGAGACGTCGTGGGAATCCACAAGTTGAATCGTTCAGGATAGCCAAATCATTTGACGTGCAATTTTTGACGTCTGGTAGAGATCACTTATTCGACTCTGAAGACGTCCTGGCTTGTTTTTTGTAATTCCTGTTTGTAAAAAGACCCTTGGATGGGTTCTCTTGAGGAATCTTTGAGCGTGTAGGCGACTGGAATGGTTTTTTGAACGGTTTCGACGACGGTCCAGTTGGGTGTGTATCCTTTGTCGAACGTGGTTTTTTGTCTGCTGATTCTGACATGATCCTCCACCTTAAATTTGGATCTAAAAAAGGCCTATGTCACCTGTTGCTTTTTATGCATGAGGGAGGCTTCTGTGGGTGTTGTGCGAATACTGCGATGTCACGTGTGATTTTACTGGTCAACAAGGTCTGGTAAGAAATCTAAGTATCGGTGAGTGTTATTGCCAGTGAATCTCTTCCACATGTAATTTTTGAGAGTTCGCTTAAACCTCTTGACGACAGAGGCTTTGAGGGGACTTTGTGTAATGTACAGGTCATTGTTATTTTATTGAAGCCAGTCCGAGACGGTTTTGTTATAAAATTCACTTCCATGATCTGCCCAACGTTTATGAGGTTTTCCGTTCCCCTATAATGCTAACCAACGCCTCCACGATGGAGAGGCACGACCCAGGCGTCTTTGGTGAAGACACTGATGACCGTCATGAGATAGTGGAAATGATCGTTGTTAGCTCTGTAATCTCTCATGTCAACGAGATCTGCTGACCATAGATCATCTGCTGAGACCGCTTTGACCCTGTGTCGTGGAAAATGTTTGCGTGCGTGTTTATGCAGTTCTTCTGCCAGCAATGTCATGGCTGGAACACCGATGCCCAACTTATGTTTAGTGCCACTGATGCCACGCACGAGAGTTCGATCTACACGTTCTCTGAAATTTTTAGGTTTGAGTTCTTTTAAGT
This sequence comes from Megalonaias nervosa, assembly GCA_016617855.1. NCBI lineage: Eukaryota > Metazoa > Mollusca > Bivalvia > Unionida > Unionidae > Megalonaias > Megalonaias nervosa. Next base: position 22,388 of record JAECUM010014044.1, on the reverse strand, counting down.
CCCTCAGCATGACTCGATTGCATCCCGCTTTATCGTCGGGATGATCTCGGTAACAGATATCGTGTTGCATCGCGATGGCATCGACGCTGTTGTAGGGCTCTTCACCGGACAGTGGTTGATCGTGTTCGTCCAGTTGTTGTTCTAAGGGATTCACGGTCCGGTGTATTTATGTCCTAGCACCGTCCATCCTCCCCGAGGTCTGGGAAGTTTTCCGATCAGCGCATGAACTTCCACGGCTCCGACAAGAATTTGTCGTTACCCTCAGCTTTTTCAGTCTCCCCCAGATTTACTTCTATGCGAAGGTCTTCGCAGCTCATGCCGAATTCTCAGTGTCTGCAACGATACATGTTTTATACAGATCAGCTTTACATGTTAGTGTCCAACTCATGTTGTTTGATGAAATGTGATTTTTTGGAACCACACACGGCACACCTCGAAGTGATCATGAGGCTACGATTTTTGACAAACACCTGGACGGGGTCAGCAATCTCCGTTTTGGTCATGCACTTGAGACACCATAAGTTCATGTTGCTATGTTATGGTGGATATTATTTTAGGGATAACACTACTTGGGAAATAGTGATAACACTGTTTCTACAGAGAGTGTCCTTCATACCTACACTGGATGTACTTGATGCAGTACCAGCTACGCGTGCTATCTTTGACGTCTTCAAGTTGTAACGAGTTGTACACAGCTCCTTTAGGAGGCTGCTGGAGCGTACAACCTCATCGGGTGGAAGTAAACCAAACGAATAGAAATACTCGACATCGTTGGAACGAGAATCGTTGCCGACGGCGACCCAGTGAGTGCCATCTCCATCGTAATAATTTTGTAGGTTAATGACGCAGCTCTCGACGGTCATGATGTGTTCAGGAAGCTGATCTTTGGAAAAGACACCTCTGAAATTACCAACGCTCAAAGATGCTCGAGGTCGAAGTTAGTTAAAACCTTTTCTTCTCATGCTTTTGCTGGCCAGTCCCTTGCCACGCGTGGTTCCAGGAAGGTGGAGTCCTTTTCCGATGCTGAACAATCCTGGCAGTAAGGATCCAGCGATCCCTGCTAACAGAGGTCCTAGGAATCCTTCTTGTTTGGACAGCTGAGACGCTGATAAGTTCAGGACGATGCCTTTTCGTGCAGCCTTATGTTTGGCGACGGAGGTGGCTTGTCAATGTGTCAGCATGAGTCTCTATCGGATCTGATGAGTGCCGATACTTAAGTCTGATGGAGGCAGGTCTTTTGTGCGTGGGTGCTACAGGGATACTTTTTTCTGTTGGTGTGACAGCGTGACATCGACTGGAATATACGACGACATGATGTTATATGAAATGGTATTATTTCGGGATTTTCATTTAGCTGGTTTGCGATTAGCATGACCAATTGTCGAGGTCACGATGGCTCTCTTTTCCCGTCCTCCTCTACCCATCACTGCCTTTTGAGTAGCACTGGTGATGGCTTCCGTCGCTGCAGCCATTCCTATAGGTGCGTACCCGTGTCCACTTCTTGGTACTTCTGCATGGCTTCCATTAGCATCATATACTCGCAAGAATAATTTCGGGTAGCGACGGCGAAGTTGCATTCGGGTAATGCGAACGTGAATGCGAGACAGACTGAGATGGTTAAACACGTGCTTATTTCCAGTTTGTATTAAGCGTTGGTCCGCCAGCTGAAACGCTATGAAGACATGTCTGGGAAGTTCGCTGCCTGGATTGATGGCGACTCTCCACGATGTGGTGGCCTAAGCCGCGACAACTGTTGGATGTAAATGCGGTGTTGTTACAAGTACAGTTTTGGGGTGAATCTGGCCAGGGTGGATTCCAGTTCGAGCATGTGCGTCGTTGAGAGAGTGATTTTGGGCATCCACTGGGCCAGCCACGTCATGTTGAATTGCCCATCGTCAACTCTAGCTGCTCTGTGCATGTATTAAATGGGTAAATCTATTTCCAGTATCAACGTGTGTTTGACGCCTCTGAAGATGGTATGGATATTTCGACACACGACGAAGACGCTGCTGTGGGGAAGCAACATGCAAATCTCGTGACTAGTATCGTTTAGATTGCGTGGAGCGGCGAATCCCACGTTGTAGGTGGCATTACGTGCGAAAGCAAAATTGACTCTGAAATTAGCTCTGTTGACAGCAGCATCTGCCACGCCTGCCACAGGAAGCAGGTCTGCATTGGCAGCATATTCGGTACTTACAGAAGCTCCCATCGCTGTATCTCTGAACCACCACATGTTGGTAGCGCGCGTTCGCATGTTGTCATAGCTGAACATGATCAAGTTCAGGATCGTGCTGGCTTGAGATAAATAGCCATTGATTCCTCCCACAATCTGGTTGTTCAGTTGATATTGAGCCGACTTGAATAACGACCATCGTTTTTGTTTTTTTGGAGTGTGGTTTGTACATTGGCGGCATAGTTATTACCAGCTGTAGCTTGTATTTTCCTGGGGACTTCCAGAAAGGTCTTATGGGGAAGCAGGTACAAATCTTTGTAACGCGTTTCTATTTATCGATGCGTGTTCGCGTTGAGATAAGTGATGTTGGTGTCCTGGTATTAGAAGCACTCGTACTCGTTGGTCGAGTCATCCACAGGTGTATCATCGTGAGTAAACCTCGAATGCATGATGGTATTAAAAGACATGATACATTTTTGTTACCATAATCCTTTTAGTCCATAGCCGGACATGATAGTGCCCAGAGAGTGACTTTGTACACCGCTGACCTTTCTCTCCAGGTCTTGTAAAATTCTTTCGAATCTATCGCTGAGAACTGCCGTAGTTTTCTGAAGAACCTATTTGGACTGCCTGGACAGATCGGACAACTGTGGTGTTGCCAGCACAGGCGGCAGCGGGTTATGGTCATAGATGATGACTGTGGAATGATTTTGCTGGTTATTTTCTGCCCCACGGCCGTCCTCAGGCAGAGGCTGCTCCGGTGGCTCCGGCTTCCGCTACCTTGATTGCAATCGGAGAGGTTTCGGCGGCAATGCCTGGAAGGGCTGATCGTACCGAAGAAGACAGCGTGGATAAAAATCCAACCAAGATTTTACGTGGTTGAACTCGTGAAGGTCTCATGGCTGCTTTTTTTTTTATCCGTGAACATTTTTTTTATGCGGTTCTCTACGAACATGCAGATAATAGGTGATTCTTTCGTTGTTATTATCGACGGTATTTCCGGACTGATCAATGAACCACATGATGATTTCTGAGATCTCGTACGAGTTCAGGATGGGATAGTAAATAAAAGGATTAGGACGAATCTGCATGAGTGAGCCTGTGGGAACGTTAATCGACGTTAGAGGCTGAGCCGACCGAGGACAACGATCCCTGAGAGATTGAGCAGTTGATGAAGAGACTGTTCACGTCGGTGATTTTGACGGAAAGATCTCCTTCGTACACTCCATTCTGTGATAAGATGGTCCCTGCACTAAAACCTAGAAGAGATCCGATCGAGTTGGAAATATCAAATCGCACGAGGTAATTTCCCGAGAGTGAAATTCGGTTACAAAGCGTAGAGTAATTGGGCTCGATTCTAACATTGGCAGAGACGTCTCCGTTAGCTGTAATCAGTCTGGAAATCTCCGTGGCGATGTCTGTGATGTTGTACCCACCTGGCGAGATCGTGATCGTTTTTTGTTGAATCGATGGCTAGGAGGTCACGTACGAAAACCGATTGTTGTTCGCATTGACGTTAAAGAAGCTGTTACATATTTCGTCGGTGATCAGGGCGATTTCGTACCATGACGACTGCTTGTCTAATTACCTCACCGTGGAAGTGACCGAACACGAATCGAACAGCAGCTTGGTATCGTCGAGAGACATTCTATCTCAAGTTCTCGTACAAAATTCAATACTGATCCGATGTCAGCAGCTTTTGATCCAGAAGATGACTGAGGATCTCTACCATCTCGTGGAATCGTAGTCTTAGCGTCGTCTGAATACTCGTCGTCGTTCAGAGCCTATCTTGTATTTTCGACAGATCTTGTGGCATATCCTGGAACTGGAAACGAGTGGGCGACCAACGAAGTCACCGGAGTGGTGTCCACGGGGGGGGGGGGCACGAGTGAATCCGATGATATTGATTGTGTTCAGGGCAGGACTGGCCATGCAGCAGACCTTGAGGAAACGCCCCAAGCCACAACTGGAGGCCAAAAAAAAAATATCACCAAGCAGGCCATGCTCTCCCACCAGAAAATGCTCACTAAAATCCAATCGTACTTGCGTGGAGCTCCCTTTGACATGCCATGGCTCATTCACGAGATGAGGACTGTCGACGACCTCATCGTCGACAAGGTAGGAAACCAGTGTGGGCTAACGCAACTAAGCCGATTCGAAAAGTATTATGACCAAAAATATGAGACCTAATTCTATAAAAGCTGTCTGATGATGACGAGGTCTTTGTGACCGATGTGACCTTGCATCACCCAGAAGCGCTCCATGAAGCCATCGTCACGGTATTACGAAATAATGTTTCTGTGAGACTCGAACTGCCGATGACCAAAACACAAGGAGCAGAGCTTAGGCAGACAATTACTCACGTGCGGAGTTATCCCGAGACAGCGTCGTGAAGGTCTTCTACGATGAACATCTGATCTTATGAGCTTTAAAAGATCTTAAAATTATCTTAGCACCATGGAGGATGTAGAGATGACCGACCACACTGATGACGTGGTGGATCAGACGCGATCTCACCTATGTCCACGTGGAAAATCGAAACGCTCTCGATGATGCTATTGTAAATGCGTTCCATCTCAAAATAGACATCAACGTGTCTCTCACTCACCACAGCAGTGAGAATAGGAAACGATCTCGTGTTGATCACGGCGCCACAGCAGAAAGAGCTCTGCTACAATTTCACGATCAGCATCGTCTACGATAAAGAACTTCTTTACAAGCATTGCATCTCATATATGCATCGAGAAGAACTCTCAAGTTGATGTACAGATCTACCGAGGAATAAAACAATTGTGAAAATATAGTTTTCTTCAATATGTTTCTTTTCTTGTTTTTTTTTTTTTTTTTTTGTTGCTATCCGTCAGGTGTTATCTGAGGTATCTCCGTTGAGATGAATGACGGAATATCCGATGGGAACCACTCCACGATGAGCTTTAAACACAAAACGACGACGGTCCATCGTAGCCCTAACTCCATTGACTAACACATAAATGATAGAGTAACCGGTGGTACTAAACCTCACCCCATGTCTGATTTTCGTGCTCACGCTACTCACCTCTCCCTCCTTGTTAGCTTCGTAACGAGTGAACACTTGATGCACTTTCCACGACTGTGTCATGCTTAATCTTGGTCAGAAACTCGTTGAACAACGCTGAATGGCTTTGGGGTCTCTTGGTAGTTCTTGCTTTTTCGTAGTAATATTTAATCGTCCTGATGTTTCTTCCACCACAGCGCTGACACACTTGGAGCTGACCTCGAGTGTTTTCCTGATACCCCAAACAGGGTTTCATTCCTGGACTTCCACGCTTAATAAGAGCATTATGCTATGCGTAGTGCTCTCTCATGCATGACTAGTTGCACTTTTCCGTCCTGCCCTGTGGTAACCACGCATACTTATGAGTGCCACACAGAGGCATTGTGCTATATAATAGATTAATTTTTTTTTGCTATATAACAAGCAATTAAAGAAGAGACAAATGAACAAGCAATTAAAGAAATAAAAGACAGGACTATATTATATAGCATCTCTATCATCACAGGGATAGACTAGAATCTTGCCTAGTATCAATGGAATCGCGTATGGCATATCCAGGGAAAGAGTTTATCGTTAGACATAATATTGCTCGTCGACTCAGGAGCATCGCTCGATCGTTGCAAGGCACCCACGTGCCCTATCCCAGATCGAATGCCGCTCTGCATGTAGTAATCGAACGAGTCAGAGGAGACCTCAAGACGATTCCAATAAGTCACGCCTCCGGTCATAAGCTCGTCAACGAGTACAAAGCACTGGCGGGACTAAAGATCCTTACCACGCAGCAGTACATGAAACAACTGCGAGACATCTACAAGGCGCTCTCGGAAAAATAGCTCAGCCTTCCAATTGCCTTCGGCTTCAGCATGAGATCATGAGCCGATCACGACAAGCTGACATCGAGTAGAAACTAACGAAAATTGATCCACAAATCCTTCAACGGCAACGCGATAAGATCATGCGTCTTCCACCCCCACCCCCACCATTAGGCGTACTGAAAAAGCGTATGGAGGTGCTGGCAAAGGATTTATTTACGATCATTCCCACTTCCTTCAACGCGGAGTCGACAAGGAACTCCTGCAGCGCATTCTACAACCTACCGTAAAAACAGAACTGCGCACACACACGGCCATCAAACTTGGTGTAGCTCTCAACGTTCATCTGGTCAAGGAACACAAGAGCATCTGCGTCTGGATCAGAGCCAAATCGCTCGTCGTGTGTCGCAGTGGCGATTTCAGTCACATCGTAGATATCGCCTGGTCGTTTATCCAACGTCGCATCGAAGATTATCAAGAGTCAGAATCGGCATGGGTCTTTGTCGGAGCCAATTCTATCTCGTTTTAAACTTTCAAATTCACACCGCTACGTGGAAGTATGTACGACTACCCAAGCAAATCCTAGCTACCAAAGCGTGCATCAGCGTCCCAAACAACTGATGAATTCTGTCTCGTCCGGGCAATCTTCTCCGCGTTACATCCCGCTGAAGATCATGCTTATCGCGTCTCCCACAACAAGCCCTATTTTAATACACTTCATAACCACTGGCATCACCTTTCCAGCATCAGTCAAAGACGTTCCCAAACTGGTAGCGCTCAACGAGGGACTCTTCATCAAAGCGTTTGGACTCGATGACAAGAAAGCGGGCGATAAGCAGTTCGTGGTCTATCCCATGCTTATCTCCAAAATGGCCTCACAACGCAGCCTCAGTTTACTGCATTACCAGAACCATTTCGTGTACATCAAAGACTTCAGCCGGTTATGTCGATCTCAGTACACCCAGCATAAGAATCATGGCTATTTCTGCTATCGCTGCTTACAATGCTTTCCTCAACAGCAACGACTGTACGAACACGTCACATCGGGATACTCTCAAGAACTACAAACCGTTCGGATGCCACGCGAGGGAACACGGTAGTTCGAACACCACTATTAAAAATACCCACAAACCTTTCATATCGAATTTGACTCGGAAGCCATCCTGGAAGAGTGCAAGGACTCTCTCCTGATCCAAGACACAAACACATCCCTTGCGCGATTGGTTATAAAACCTGCTGTTCCGTCAATTAACATTTGTCCTCACCGATAATTGCGTTCCATGGTTCTTTGGGCAACTCGCCGTTGAATGGAAACGAATCCAAGCCATACGAAAAAATCCAACCACGTTGATTCCACTTACACCACCAGAACTGCGACAGCACCAAGCAACACAGCGATGCCACATCTGCGAAGAGTACTTTCAACCTCATGATAAAAAAGTCAGAGACCATTGTCATGTCACAGGACATTATCGATGAGCCACTCTTGATCACTGTAAGTTACGCTTCAAATATCCAGACTTCCTCCCGGTCATCGCGCATAATCTACTAGGGTACGATTGACATTTTATTGTGGCATCACTCAGTCATCCACGTGTGAAACCACTTCTCGCCGAAGTGGGAACTCAGATCAAATGCATCCCCAACAATTTTGAAAAGTACATGTCGTTCTCCATTGGACCTTTCCGATTCATTGGTTCGTTTCAGTTCATGTCTACATCGCTAGAAGAACTCACCAAAAACTATCCTCGCATTACTCATCTGGAAAAAGAATTTGGTGACAAAGCAGACTTGCTCAAGCAAAAAGGAGTTTATCCCTACGAGTACATCGATGCATGGTCGAGATTCAATGACGCTTCGCTGCCAGCTCCAAACGCCTTTTACTCCCATCTACGTCCCTCAGACATCACCGACGACGAATACATGTAATCGTGCAAGATATAGAAAGATCTGGAGTGTCAGACTCTCGGAGATTATCATGACCTGTATTTGAAAACAGACGTACTCCTACTCACGGACGTGTTCGAAAATTTCAGACGCACTGCCTAGACCATTACCAACTCGATCCCCTCTTGTATTTCTCGGCACCAGGACTCTCATGGGATGCTCTCCTCAAACACTCCGGAGTGACCGTAAACCTCTTCACCGATCCAGACATGTTCATGTTCATCGAGCAGATGGTACGAGGAGGAATCACCGTCATCATAAAAAACATGCCGTTGCCAATCACAAATAAATGTCCAAATACGATCCCACCCAACCTTGCACCTACATCCTCTACCTTGGAGATAACAATCTGTATAAATAGGCCATGTCACAACCGCTTCCCATAGCAGATTTTCACTCGATCACCGGAGAACAGTTTCTTGAGGAAAGACAAGCGGGATACCGCGACGACTGGGGTTATTTTGTCGAAGTCGATCTTGAGTATCCCCCAAATCTCCACGATGCTCATGACGATTATCCCTTCTGTTCTGAATCAGTTCTTGTCACAGACTCGATGCTCTCTCCACAACAACTCCAACATAAACGCCAATTCGGACTCGAAGATGCCAAGGTCAAAAACTGATATCCAATCTCAACCACAAACCCACTACAAAATGCATCGTCGACTGTTCGAACAAGCTGTCCAACACAGGCTCGTTCTTAACCAAATTCACCGAGCACTCAGGTTTAAACAATCACCGTGGATGAAACCCTACATCGACTTCAACACGACACAAGGAGCCCACTCCACCACCACCTTCGAAAAAGACTTCTTTAAACTAATGAACAATAGCGTCTTCGGAAAAACCATGAAAACATTCGACATCGAAAGAAAATCGAAATCGTCAGTGACATTCGACGACGAGATAAACTCGTGCCCAACGAAGCCTTTCTCCACATGAAAATTTTCGACGAAGAACTCGTCGCAATCGAATCGAGAAAAATCAATCTCAAGCTAGACAAACCCATCTACGTCGGAGCGTCTGTTCTCGAGCTTTCCAAGATGCTCATGCTCGAGTTACATTATGACTACATCAAATACCAGTACGGAGACAAAGTCACGATACTCATGACCGATACCGACTCGCTCGTCTAGGAAATTCGCACCGACGATATCTACGCAGGCTTCTATCAACACAGACACCTCTTCGATTTTAGCGATTATCCACAAGACAGCCCCTTCCACTGCGACGACATTAAAAAGAAGCTCTCAGAAAATTCAAAAATGAAACTCACGGCATACCGTCACGGAATTCATCGGACTTCGAGCTAAAATGTACTGCATCACTCTTGACGACAGCACCGTCATGAAAAAAGACAAAGGAGTCAAAAAACCCGTCACCGCCAGAATAACACCACCAACATTACACACAAGCACTACACGGATATCTCCAATACTATTTCATGAGAACTTTCCGATCACAGCAGCACAAAATATCCACCATACTCATTCACAAAAAAGGACTCTTCCCCTTTGATGATAAACGTTACTTCACCGACGGATTTCACATACTCGCCCATGGACACAAAGACACACAAAAGTGAGACAAGATAAAAAGGAGCCTCAAATAAAAAATAGCCAGGAAAAAAGAGACAGTGGCTCAGAACCCCCATAACTCAGTAGTATAGATCCATGGGGACTCTCATCCACTCTGTTATCATGTAGTGATAAAAGTGGCCCAGAACTCCTATATACCTGTACTACTCTTACTTCACATTTAAATCGGGAGCAAGATAATCTGCCACAATGTTGTGCCATGTGATATAAAGTAGTTCTCAGCATAATTCTCTTTTGCTTCAAATTACATGAGAGAGAGAGAGAGAGAGAGAGAGAGAGAGAGAGAGAGAGGGAGAGAGAGAGAGTCTATAGTTGTCAAATGAAATATAGTTTAAACCTGCAGTTGAATCAATCTTAACTGATTTCACCATTTATAACCTGTTTATGTGTATTAATAATTAATATATTCTTCGTGTTTATCAGTTTCATTATACAACTGGCATTAGAGTTTTGTTGTAATGTGTGTATGCATGTTTATCAACTAAAGGATTTCGGGACCACTCAGACCATAGAAGTGTCGACCCATTAATGTTCTCGGCCCATAACAGACTCGGCCTATCCAAATCGGCCCATTACATACTCGACCAACAATTTATATAATAGTAATATCAATGTAATTTTCTTTCCTCAACGGTCATTTCATTATTTTTAATTTTTTGTCCGTTTCTTTCAACGGTTATTTATTTTGCAATAGAAATATAAGGAAAGAATCATAATCCCAGATTCATTAACTTACGTACTGCATAATCAACATTTTGAAACTCCCTTGTCCTGTCGCTATGCTTATTGTTAATTGAGTTGAAGATAGCACGTGTCTACTCAGCTACTTGAAATTATAAACACGTGTTGACACGTTTGAATCTGATTACAGTCGCACTCCCCATCCGTATACCGTAAATTCTTTATCAACAGCAACTATTTTCCAGTATTCTAAGTGTAAAATGTCTCTGTCCTTTAAAGGACACTACGTTAATTGAGTTAAATATATATAATCTTTTTGCAAAAAAATTATTCGCAAAGAGACAAAGTTAACATTTCTAATTCTTACATAGTTATTTTAATAGTATAATTTTTTTTTTTTTTTTTATCTTAGCTCGTCTTTGTCCTGTCTTATTCCTTCTCTCGATATTAGCCGTAATTAAATATTTTATTTACATAAATTTAGTAGCAGCAGTAAATATTGACATCCTCTTTTCTTGGCCCAAATTAATACCCGTAAAATTTCATAAGATGAACAATTTTTGTCTGGGTGCGTTTTTTTTAAATTACATTTAACGGTGTCGAGCATTTAAATAACGACTGAATTGATTTAGTTAAGATATATTAGTATTAAATTGTATTTTTCAATTTTATTTATGTGATCAATAACAATAAATTGTTTGCTATTTATTGTTCAATAACAAGTGTTACTAAACCATACCAGATCAAAGGGAAGGCCAACTTTGTTGCGGGCCGAGATCTCCAGTCACCGTTTTAAAGTGTATCAAGTATATCTGGGACTATAATTACTGTTAAAAGTTTATATCAGTGGTTCCCAAACTTTTTCGGGCCACCGCCCCCTTGGTTATCCTCAGCGCCCCCTACCTTACCCCGTACAAACCATTATTCAGCATTTGCACACACACACCCTTGGTAACCCACCGCCCCCAAGAGGGCGGTACCGACCACTTTGAGAACCTCTGGTTTATATGGTGCCAGACAGGCCCGGCCCTAGGATGTGCGGGGCCCAAGGCAGCAAGCGATGAGCGCGGGGCCCCAAGCGAAAAAACTGCAATGCGGAGAAGCGCAGGGCCCAAGGCGGTTGCCTCGTTCTCCTTGCCGTAGGGCCGGGCCTGGTGCCAGAGGATGTGTAGTTAATGTTCTCATGCAATTTTAATTATTCTTTCCAGAAAAAAATACCAGAATGTTGATTTATTATTATTATTATTATTATTATTATTATTATTATTATTATTATTATTAACGCAAATACGGGTTACTCGGATTTGTACCAAAATGGAAGCAATAAACACTATTAAACACCCAAGGATAAACAACATCGATGGACACTTCATTTTGTGGTGAGTAATATTTAATATAAATAAATTAAGATACACGAAGACACAAGTATCAAGTAAAGATCAAAACAATGCACGTTTACAAGTTATATGATACTGACATCGTATGTACGTGAATCAGGTACTGCGACAATTAAATGCCCACGATAAAAACAATGCAGAAAATAAATACTGAGAACAGAGAAAGCGCCATAAATTAAACTGGATTTAGGAGCCTCTTTGTATGTGAGTCAGCATATATTTCCAGTTCAATTGTCGGTAAGCAATAAATTTGATTAATATGATAATTGCATTTATAGGGCTTCCGTGCAAACAGATGCAAGAGCACATAATGCAAAACAAAATTCTCGGTCACTGAGCTTTTTTTTATGATAATTAGCATCCTCGCAAAAATCGCAGCAATAAACGGTGAAAATTATGATATTGACAACATAATAAAATCGCTTCTCAGAACCAAAGGTTCGCGAAAATTAATTTGGATTTTGGTAGATTATTGCAGGTGTGTTATATTTTTCTTGTTCAGATGATCTGATTACTGTAGAAGTTTTTAGGAATAAGTGGAGTTTAATGCAGCTAAATGTGCTATATTGCAATTTAAAATCGCCAGAAATTAACAACAAGAAACGTAGGAGAAAATGATCACTGATGATTAAAGCTGATTAGCTGCATAGGTCATCGGGTCAAGGCCTAATTGAACCAAATTATAATGGTTTATTTTATGCCTGCGATAATATAGTTTTCTTGTTAAAAATATATTGGCTGAACTGCAAGAAAACCCCCTAAAACTTTAACTTGGTATGGTAACATTTTGTCCTATGGATAAGCGTTTTCTTGGGTACGTTTCGGCATTCATAGGTATGTTTCAGTTGGGGAACGTTTTAACTTGGGCACGTTTTGGTTTGGGTACGTTCTGAGTGTAAACCTTCAGTTTAATATAATGTATAAACATTATCAGGAATAACATATTCTCAGTGCCTGTTGTAGACGTATAAGTCCAGATGTGAAGTGATATGATGACGATGGTCCCATCTCTTGCAGTGTTCAGGTCACTGTCTCAACAGAAATATCACTGCATATCAGATAAGTGACCTCTAGTTCTTCATCAAAGTGCATCTTGTAGTGGGTCTGTATTGGGACTTCTAATTCTTTCTTCTTCTGTCTTTTCTTATCAATTCTATTTTCATCCTTTTCTCTTTCTTCTGTTTATGGTGACTTTGTTGCCTTCGGTTTCGGCAGACCTGTGATTTTTCTTCTGGCTTTCATTTTGGGTCTTCTTGTTTTCTGCTCTTTCCACTTTATCGCGTGCACCTCCTTAGTTGTAGTTTTCCTGTCAGAGGTGCGTCCTCGGTTTGTGTCAAATCCTTCTGTTTCTCTAGTTTTGCCGACTACTCTACGCTTCGGATTGATCACCAACTCATTGATACGAGTTTGTTATCGTTTCACTTCTGTTTTCTTATCTCTTTTTGCATTTGGCAGTTGTTAGGAGCGTTCCACTAAAGGTCGTTCATTCGTCTCTATTCTCCTCGTTTTAAAATATCTCTCAAGTACGGACATTATCTTGTGTTACTAGTTACTGTCGTGGTTCTTGTTGGCTGCTTGCACTTGCACGAGTTGCACGGAGTTTGCACGGATTTTGAGAACTACTCACGAACATCGTTTTATTTTTGTTATCTACTCAATAAATTTTTCTGATATTCCATTGGCATCCTAAAGCACAACTGACTGTTCTCAAGTGTTGAGATTTTCTGTAGTCAGTGGACTTGGGAACAGTCTGCTTTGTACGGGCCATTGCTTTACTTTTTACAAGTGGTTCTTCTCCACAACAACTATCTTTGTCAAGAATGAGTGTCAAAATCTCTTTTAGTACGAGCCATTGTAATTGAAGTTGTGTGTGTGTGTGTGTGTGTGTGTGTGTGCGTGCGTGCGTGCGTGCGTGCGTGCGCGCGCGCGCGATTTGGATTTTTAAAGTAGCTTTAAAAAAGTTTCAGTCATATCGCTACGATGTCTGCAGTGTGACAGTTTATAGTGATGTCTAGCACTGAGACATCATCCCGCAAACATGTCCCACCCAGTCACATTATCCCGACACCAGGCCGACCAGTCCTATCACTAACCTCTTAATGCTGAGCGCCGAGTGAGGCAACTCTTAGTACCATTTTTTTTATAAGTCTTTGGTAGACCACTCTGGTGGCCTAGTGGTTAGAGCGTCCGCCTCGAATACGGGAGGTCATGGATTCGATCCCCGGCCGAGTCATACCAAAGACTTACAAAAATGGTACTAACTTGGCGCTCAGCATTAAGAGGTTAGTGTTAGGACTGGTCGGGTTGGTGTCAGGATAATGTGACTGGGTGGGACATCATGCTACATGTCTGCGGCATGATGCCCCAGTGCTAGACATCACTATAAACTGCCACATTGCAGACATCGTAGCGATATGACTGAAAAATTGTTAAAGCTACGTGAAAAATCCAAATCTCTCTCACACACACACACACACACACAAGTCTTTGGCATGACTCGGCAGGGATTCGACCTCCCGCATCCGAGACGGACGCTCTAACCACTAGGCCACCGCAGTGATCATAAGAGAAAATGGTGAAAAGCTTTCGAGAACAGATCAAAAAGAAATTTAAAGATTTTGGTATGAACGAGATTTACTTCACGTTAAATACATAACTAATTTATTGCTGTACAAACAAAATGAATAATTAGCAAATGAAATATGTAAACATCATTCACACGAGTCAGAATTTGCTAATCACAATTGTTGGGCATGCAAAATTTCTACCATTTAGAGTAATGAGTTACACATTATAAATTAGGGTTTCACTAAAAGATACTTTTCGCCAATTATTACAAAAACATCCTAACTTCCACCATTCAGTATAAAGAGTCACAAGCAGAAAGTAAGGATTCTCTGAGAATACTTAACTAATCATTACAAGAACATTCTATAAAAGTTTGGGTATTCATCTAGACAACTACCTCTTATTCCAATTAAATATTATTACGTGTATAATGAACATATGTGCTAAATATTGTGAAGTCCATTTTGTTTTCTTAGACATGTACTCTGAACTAAGACTATATGCTTCATTCCTATTTTTATTGTTTTAGTGTTTTTATTTATATTATTTTAATGATGTTATAACATCACTTGAACAAAAAAAGAAGAAAACTCAATCAAAACGTGCATAAGATGTCAATATTGTTCAAGCACATTAAAGAGTTCGTGAATTTCAGGTATTATTATTATTATTATTATTATTATAAACTAATAAAACTATCCATTCTATTCTTGAGTACATCTTATGCTTAAAAACCAAAAAAGGAAAAACAAACAAGGGTTCATGAAATCGGTTGTATCCTTCCACTTTAGTATTACACATGGAGTTTAAAATTTTTTAATTTTTGTGCAGGAAGGAGGTTCATGGGGGTGACACCATGAGTTACCACACATGACTGTCTATAAACTTTATGAATTTTTGTGCAGGAAGGGCGTCCATGGGGGTGACGCCATGAGTTACCGCACTGGGTGACACCAACCCTAGTGACGCCACTGATTGAAGATCAAATGAATGTGCAGTTCCCTACAAATATAATCAGGTACAAACACAGTAATAAAATAGCGGTATGATTTCGTAAATATATTTATTTCATAACCTGTAAATTTATGATCCATTTCATGACCTGCAACATTAAGATTTATTTCATAAAACTTCATCAAACAAGAAGGAAATACATATAAGAAGACAGCTGCATAATACTGTGCATGCAACAAATGCACTGTAAATGCCACCGAAAATTCATAGAACTGATTTATGGACTCATCTGATTAAATAATGCTTACTTACTACATTTTGTGGTATAGTGTATGTGTTACTATCTCAGGAAAACTGCATTTGTCGTCTGCTCAATCAACTTTGCGTCAACAATGGTAAAACTCACGGTTGTCACGTGCATAGATTCATCCTTATATGACAAGTTTACATTCAAATAAAGAAGAAACTGCTTACATATAGGTTGCGGTGACTCGTATCTTTCCTTCCGTTCGTGAGTACATCCGTCAGTCTTTATTTTTGTTTCTGTTTTGGTTACCTGATCTTAGTTAGCAACGAGAGAGAGAGAGAGAGAGAGAGAGAGAGAGAGAGAGAGAGAGAGATTTCAGAGGGTGTTTCATAAGGATGAGCAGACTGACAACGAGGTTTTATATCCTGAAATAGCTCTTGATGGCGGGAGGGGCAAATGTTAAGATGCCAGTTCATAATGAACTCTGTCTACACTGACCAAGGGATATTTGATTTCACAATAACGAATGCGTGATAGCGAAATTGACAGATGCTTATATCAGCCACGTGGAATGGCTGAGAGGGATGGTGGTGTCGGTTAAATATTTCGTTTTCACGGGAAATAAAGAATAGATATTTGTGTCTCTACATATTCCTTCGTTTTCCAAAGATAAGGTCGACCCAGAACTGGGATGTGGTGAACGTTTACACGTGTCTTAATAAGACACAAAATCACTATGGTTATAGGTAGGTACAGACTTCAACCTAAAGTTGTCACTACACTAACTCAACAAATCAGCTATGATTGTTTTTGGATTGAATTTTTAGGAATTTTTATTCAGTGCAATGTTTACTCTTATAATTCAAATGTGCATTTTAATTTTTCTTTTTGTGTTCTAAGTTTGCGAATTCTGTAATGAGAAATATTGTACAAGTCTAGACAGGAAGAGCTCGGTTTTGTCAGCAAGTTCTCTAAGATTGGCGTTTATCAGTCCATCGTGAAAACATGTTACGGGCAATTTTTCTGTGATGACGCGTGTAAATCTAAAGAACAGGTATTGGAAAGGTTGTGAACTATGAAGTTAAACGGGAAATAAAAGCTACCAGGCAGGCAACCATATTTGGAAAACAAAGACATTTTATTACGGTTCGTAAATTTGTTAAATTAATCAATGGAGGTCATGACCTTTTTGGAAGCGACTTTTGATTCTCCGCTTTCCAGAATTGTATTAAGCAACACCAAAATCCGTTCGGGAACAGTTTTCCGTCATAATGTGATGAAATTACCGGCCAAAATCATTTCATAAAAGTTATGAGAAAAATCTCTTTATAACAACTGCATCCATTTATAGTCGCTATGAACATTGTTAATCTTTTTGTCTTATTTCTGTTCGTAGATTTATTCAGCAGTGAAAATGTTACTAACATTTAATAGAAAACAGCATTAAAATTAAAACTTAAAAAGAAAATAAGATACTACTCGAATTCACCTTTTTCGCTTATGTATATAGGACGACAAAGCAGTCAGGAGTGATTCGTCCCAGTCTGAAAAGGTCACCTAAACTAATATTTCCTGTCATTTCGTTCACATGTAGCCATTTTGTTTTAGAAAATATAGCATAATCTTTTCTGATATGTTTATATATCTTGTCCAAGCGTGGACCTAACATAAGTAGTACAATCTTGATATGTTTATATATCGTGTCCAAGCTTGGGCCTAATATAAATAGTACAGTACTGATGCATGTGAGCGTGTAACTAATTACTGAATTTCATAAGAAATCTAAAAAAGTGAAGGAAATATATATTATGAACATAATTTGTATAATTATACACTGATTAATATAAACAATGGTTGTGAAACAGTTGTATACATGTATAATGCCAGATGATGGGTCTCTCCTAATACACCTCAAATGCCAAATAATGTGTATCTCCTAATACACGTTACATGCCCAAAAACGGGTATCTCCAAATACACCACAAATGCCAAATAATGGGTATCTCCTAATATACGTCAAATGCCAAATAATGGGTATCTCCTAGTACGCGTTAAATGCCAAATAATGGGTATCTCCTAATATACGTCAAATGCCAAATAATGGGTCTCTCCTAATACACGTTAAATGCCAAATAATGGGTATCTCCTAGTACACGTTAAATGCCAAATAATGGGTATCTCCTAATACACGTTACATGCCCCAAAACGGGTATCTCCAAATACACCGCAAATGCCAAATAATGGGTCTCTCCTAATACACGTCAAATGCCAAATAATGGGTATCTCCTAGTACACGTTAAATGCCAAATAATGGGTATCTCCTAATACACGTTAAATGCCAAATAATGGGTATTTCCTAATACACGTATAATGCCCAAAAATGGGTATCTCCTAATACACGTTAAAGCCAAATAATGGGTATCTCCTAATACACGTTACATGCCCCAAAACGGGTATCTCCAAATACACCGCAAATGCCAAATAATGGGTATCTCCTAGTACACGTTAAATGCCAAATAATGGGTATCTCCTAGTACACGTTAAATGCCAAATAATGGGTATCTCCTAATACACGTTAAATGCCAGATAATGGGTATTTCCTAATACACGTATAATGCCCAAAAATGGGTATCTCCTAATACACGTTAAAGCCAAATAATGGGTATTTCCTAATACATTTTAAATGCCAAATAATGAGTATCACCTAATACTTGACGTTGCTTTATTAAAAAATGTTTACTCTAAGTACTTGCAAGGGTTATTTTATTGATAACTGTCACAGACGGATATCCGTATCAAATATTAAGAGATATTGCTTTTTGTATTTGTGTTTTTTTCTTCAGAGCAGATCAATTTACAGGTAATGACATCACCATTCAGCCCCGATCCGTAGAACGTTTGATATCTTTTGATGTAGAATTTCGTTCAATATGTTCTCTTTCGTCATTCTTTCACTAGCAGAACTTTTAATATACCGTGTACTCGCTTATAAAACAAGTCCAACTGCAAACTAAACAAACCCAGATATGAAGTTATATAATGCGCCAACAGATGTCCGTCTGTGCAGTTGTTTATGAGTAATCAGTAGAACAAACAACATAGACCCTGATCTGCAGGCACATTATGCTACGGCTGTTTGCATTTTGAATCGACTTATAACTGAATATATACAGTAAAGCACGAGTCACCTTGTCACTGTTCATGTGTTTATTTATGAGGATCCTCTCTCTCTCTCTCTCTCTCTCTCTCTCTCTCTCTCTCTCACACACACACACACACACACACACACACACAGAGATATAAACTGAAAAGCACACACACACACAGCATGAATTGGTACATAGACTGTTTGTATTTAGTGGAATAATAGCTGAATAGACCTTACATGTATTGTTTTGTAATGCGACTGATGGTAATGTTTTTATATCTTTGTATTTTTAAATTATTGTTTTCTCCACTTCTGAAGCAGCCTGATTCTGGCTTTAAAAAATGCATACAAGCTAAAATCTTAGCCTCTTACTAACAATAATGTTCATCTATTCTTGTCCCTGACATTTCGATTGTTTGCTGTTTAACCGTTTTCGTTCCTGTTGTTTCCATACATTTTACTGCCTCGTCGTATGAGGGAGGAACAATAGCTATATTATAGTACCCTTCCATCACTTCCTGGTAAGATGGCGGCAACTGGACACGCGCAACATCACTGGATATAGCAGTTATAACTACACCTGTTGGGCGTTCTCTGGTGGTTGTTCGTCTTGCCTCGTGAATTGCAGAATGTAGGCAAAATGAAAATGATATTGCCGCCACAAATTCAAAAAATGCGCCAATGCCAGCAATGATGGGACAATACGGTACCGTTAACTTCATTGGGAAGTAATTATTATTTTGTAGAACATCTTGCAACATTTCATTCATATGCGAAACTTTGCCGATCGGTATGATAGGAATTATACCTGAAATAGAATATATGCTGTTTGAATGATAGTCACCGAAAACAATGTACTTAATGAGAACTTTAGACCACAACTTTATAACTTCTCATATAGTTAAAAAGAAATTAATCTCAACCAGTATTAAAAAAGTATGCTTGAGTTGGATTTAAACATATATCGTTACGAAATATATAAAAAGTAACAAAATATATCGATGACTCCTTAATTGATTACTTGATATGTGCACCCATCTCGGTTCGTACAGGGAAATTCAGCTCAACTTTCGTTTCATATGTCTTTAACATGAATACAAAATATGTGAATATATAGATACATGCAGACAATAATATCTACAGTGCGCAGCTTCAAATGTTTCGGTACAAGTTTGTTAACTATGGTAAAGTTTGCGACGAAGAGAACGTGGAAGGTGGTATGTATATCTATGTTATGTGTTTTATTTTCATGATTATAGTTTATAAGGGTCATTTAGTTAATAATACTCTGAATAATAGTTTTCTTTTTTATCGTAGATGTGCATTTTAAAGTTAAGGCCATTCTTGTAAAAACTGTTCGTATCATTTATAGTTTCGAGGTTGAATTGTACTCTTAAAATGAAGTAATTTGACTTTTTGTTCCTGGTTTTCTTGAAAGGCTAGGAAGACCTAATTCCTGATTGGTTAGTGTTAAAACATCTGATCTTGTAATCGAATTAGGGATTATTCTAGAATGAAAATGCGACTCTCATATATAAGGGATGAATTACGGTGAATTGGGTTTTCCTAGTAGTAACACCAGTCTTGGAAGACAATTGGTTGTGTTTAATTGAGAAGATTCATTTATTTAATTCAATCATTCATTAGAATTATACAGTGCTGCTTGGGCTATTCGGATTTAATAGCTGTTTCTGAGCTATAGTGAATTCATTTAAAGACATTTTGGGATTATATCATTGTGATTCATCAATACTATTGGTACATCAGTAAAATAGTAAACTTCAGTCTGACTACAACTGACACTCATTTAGATTATTCAATTACTTTTGACTTTTTGATAGAACATTTAGAACTATTTTTAAGGATTTCTTTCACCATGCTTTAAGTTATTTCTAATTTTTCACGCTGTATTTTTTGGAAATAAACTATATTTTGAATTTTAAAAAAAATTGTTGGTTTTCGCTCTTTTTTGTTACTAAGTTTAAGACCATAGAGTCGTAACAAAGGACAGTTGCTACAGAAAGGTCCAAACGCCAACCGTGTTTACATCTCTGGAAATTATATGAAACTCTATCTTAAACAAATCTTAAAATGGCGGCATGACTAATCTTTCTAGGGTACGGCTCTAGTAACCACTATAGTCCGCACGTCAGCATACGGAGCAAAGATGTCCAATGTTGAATGTTGATATTCTATCTTTGTTACAGTAAATACGACCGTGTAAAAATGCATTGGTAAACTTCCAGCTCAAAACTGTGGCATGACGAGTGGACAAAATTATGACATATATCAATCAAACTTGTAGTACATTTATTTTTTTTGGAAAGTAAACCCTTCCAAATAATGTGAAAAAGAAGTGATAAAGTGGTTTCTAACGTGCTTCCAATATGTATGTATGTATGTATGTATATATGTATGTATGTATGTGTGTATGTATGTATGTATGTATGTATGTATGTATGTATGTATGTAGACGACAGTTCAGTCTAATAATGGCTGTATAGTGACAATTAAAATTAACGTTCGATAAATATAAATAGAACACACACAATGCACACAAATGCAACCCCTCCAAACAAATGCAAACATGAAGAGCGAAACTGGATTCTTGTGTTCTTGATTCAAGCCACATGATCTGAGAGTTCCGAGGCCGCGAACCCAATACGTTCCCTTTGCTCTTCGGGTTTCGAGGTTTGGGTGTTGATTGCGGTCTATTCCAGTCAATATAATATCACTAAAATGGTGTCCAGGGGATGCAAAGTGTTCTGTAACCGGGCTTGTAGCAAATTTGTTGGTATGACAGTCTGATCTCTACAGGTTCAGCCACCTATTTTCCAGTTCATCCTTCTACCCAAAACTCTGCTGGTCTCTATGAATATAACTTGCTGGAACACAGATATACCACTGTATAACGGAATAACAGCATGCAAAGAAGAAGCCTAGCAAGGCAGGATAAGAAACCACCAACTTACTATCTTGTAAAAACTATTTAAGCTAGTACCAAAACGTAATAACTTGAAAATAAATGGAAAACACCACCTGCAAATTATTCGCACCCTAGTAGGCACTAAAATGACCTCCGCGCATGTAAATATGTTCGTAGACAAACTGGATGGTAGACTCTTAGCCTCGGTAACGCACAATTTCACTCCAGCGGCTATGTTGCACTGACTACATTGTCATGAATGTGTCAACATGGAAAAGAAAAGCTTGACGATTTTATTAATAAAGCAAACGAATTCCGACCTTTAAAAATAGAAAATGAAAAATCGAGCCAACCTTTTACAATACTAAACTCTGGAAACTACCGAAAATATACTATTTTCCTTGACTTTCCATCCATATTATCCGCCTGTAGACCAATTCATCGAGCAACACTGGTGAATCATTGAGTCATACGAAACGCAAAAACTCTGTCCAAGTAAATCAGTCTTAGTATACAGCCAACCAAAAAATCTGAGAGACATCCTTGACAAAGCACAACTTAAAACCCTCAAAACCAAGCTAAAATAAATCATCTGAACTGCGCGAAATAAAATATGCAAGACATGCCAAAACATTTTATTAACCGACTTACCAGCACAGAAAAGGACAAAAATACATTCATAACAGCAAAAGCATCAGCATCACATACAAAATACAAAATGTGACGTATTTAATAGCATGCAAAATTTGTATTCATGCAAAATTTATATTCAGTACAGTAGATGGGGAAGTGTGTGTTCAATACAGTAGTCGGGGAAGTGTGTGTACAATATAGTAGATGGGGAAGTGTGTGTTGAATACAGTAGTTGGGGA
Source organism: Megalonaias nervosa (assembly GCA_016617855.1). Classification (NCBI taxonomy): domain Eukaryota; kingdom Metazoa; phylum Mollusca; class Bivalvia; order Unionida; family Unionidae; genus Megalonaias; species Megalonaias nervosa. The sequence goes on along the minus strand of JAECUM010014044.1, from coordinate 32 downwards.
AATGTGTTTTCAATATAATGGTGGGAAAGTCT
>JAECUM010014043.1:0-10920 GCA_016617855.1 Megalonaias nervosa | reverse complement strand
CCAGTCAAAGGGCTTGTCGTCCTCACACCCAGACGTTAAAACATGGGTCCAGGGATCAAAGGTAAGCCCGCAGGGTGAAATTTTCAGCGAAATATGAAACAATGTTCTCACCCGCCACGTAGACAGACAAGCGAGAAGACATTGTCAGTAAGTTTGATTGGGACCGTCCACAGCGACATCCAATCGGAATTAAGATAGGGGGTGGGAGTAAATCTTAGATGGAAATTTTAGTTTAAACGTGCAGTAAATTTATCAGTATACCTGGGCAGATTATGAGAAGTAGATGTAGCGGTTTTAAGCGAAAGGATACTCCGAGAGAAGCCACTCGTAATTTGGCGGGAATCTTAGGACCAGAATTGTAAGACAAGGAAAAGCTTCGACAAGGAAGCTTTTCGGGGACAGAACTTCCGGTTTAAGTTCAGTAGTCCCGAGTCTCTAAGAGGGAGACGGAAGTGAGACTGACAGTGCAGTCGGAGTCGACAACGTGCAGTCGACATAGAAAGAGGGATTGAAGGGGAGGAGGAGGAAAGTGGTCTGGAGGAGGAAATAGAGGAGGAGGAGGAGAAGGAACTTGGAGGGAGTCAGGGGGGACGAGAGGGAATTAGGAGATAGAGAAGAATACACAGATGAGTAGTACACAAGGACAGGTGGAAATCTCTCACACTACGAATCAAATGATGCGATAGGCTAGAAAAGGGTCGAGCGGAAGAATTGTATTTGGGAAATTCGAACTATTGATCTTTCAAGTGTTATTAAATTGTCATTATTGAACTTCACCCCTTTTTTTTTTGTATCTTTATTCATTTAACCGTCGGCATTGCTGACTGGGGGCTCGGAGCTGTATATCTGTCACTAAATCAACTTCCAACCAAAACCGAGCCTGGATGGGACTTCTACAATAATTTAAATAATATTGGAGGCACCCCAACCCAATCCCCCACAACCAAAACCTCACAGTGGCGGCTTCGTCCGGGATCTGAATTAGACATAAGTATTATTTATTAGGAAGTAGTAGTGAACAGTTGAGATATTTTCCATCCTGTGTATTTTGAATTTTTTTTATTTGAAATTGTGTATGTTATATTTTGATATTTGCATGTGTGGTAGATTTCATTTACTTGCAGTAATTGTGAAGCAAATATCGAGCAAAATATCTTACCTGAGCGAAGTTAGTCGTTGTCAACAGGTGAGTATTGGGTTGGGCACTTGTAATATCAGTCATTTGTTTAGTGAGTCGAGACAAGGTATCACTTGCTGTTAGTAGTATCATAAAATGGCTACGGAAAGACAGGTAATTAAAGAGTATCGCGCCATGGGCAAGGAAGATCTGGGCTACGAGGGAGATCGCCTGGCAACATTCATCGAGGAGAGACTCAAAGAATGGAAGGCCGAAAAAGCAGCCGAAAGGGAGCTGGCCAAGATATCAGCGGACAGAGAGAAAGAGCTGGAGCTGGCCAAGATATCAGCGGACAGAGAGAAAGAGCTGGAGCTGGCCAAGATATCAGCGGACAGAGAGAAAGAGCTGGAGCTGGCCAAGATATCAGCGGACAGAGAGACCCATAAAGAGCTGGAGCTGGCCAGGATAGCAGCGACCGCGAAAGAAAGAGAGCTCGCCCACGCTCTCGAAATGGAAAAATTAAGGGTAGAAGCTAGGACCGCCGATAGGGACGACTCCAGTACGAGTTCTGGAGGAAGCGTACGACCGATTGTCGACGACCGAATGGTACAGATAAGTATGCCGCGTTTCAACGACAAGGAAGAGTCCATTGACGACTTCCTTGTGCAATTCGAGAAACTCGCGTGCGTTCACAAAATTCCCGAGCAACATTGGGCGATTAACGTCTCAGCCTTTTTGCAGGGTGCAGCTCGTGAAGTTTACCATAACTTAGCCGCAGAAGATGCCGACTACAACGCACTCAAAAAGGCCCTTCTTTGCCATTATCGGCTTACCGCCGAAACGTACCGTAAACTTTTTCGGGACTCGACGAAAAAGGCAACGGAAACCCACTCTCAATTCCACACCCGTGTTCGAGGGTTATTCGAGAAGTGGATGAAGATGGCAGAAGTCGAACGATCGTACGACGGGTTACGCGAGGTTATACTCAAGGAGCATGTCCTGAGTACTTACCGTCGCGAGCTGACAGTATTCCTAGCGGAAAGAGAGCACAGGACTCTCGAAGAGATCGCTAGCATGGCGGAGAGGTACGAGCAGGCACACTCGAAGAGTGGAGGTTCCGGGGGTACTGACCGACCCCGACCCACTGAGTCGCGCCGGGTGGTTGAGGGAGGGCCGGCTGTCCGTAACCGTCAGGGCGACGGGAAGGTCGGAGGGGGATCTACAGGTAAGGATGCCACCCATAGACCTGGACAGGCCTCAACCACGGGCCTTGCAGGACGGCGAGGGCCGCCGACGTGCTACAACTGCAAGCGCTCTGGGCATTTTGCAAGGGACTGTCCCAAGGGCAGGCAGACCCAGGTGAATGCCGTCGCTCGAAAGAAGTGCGAGACGGAGGCAAGCTGTAAACCAGCAAACCTCGCGTCTGCAACTGTCAACGGAGAAGGTGCCACTCTCTTGTACGACACGGGGTGTAGCGTTCCGGCCCTTGTCGACAAGAAATACGTGAAGCCTGAAGACTACACAGGGGAGGTAATTGAAGTTCAGTACGTGAACAGCTTGCGTGACTCGTTGCCAGTGGCTGTCATTGACCTCGATTCACCGTACGTGAAGGGGAAAATTGAAGCTGCGTGCTTGGATGGGCTATCACATGACGTCATACTGGGATGTCGTTATGTGTTGCCACAACCGAACCCCGAAACCTGCACACCGGAACCGGTGAGTGCGGTAGAAACCAGGTCCCAGAGTCGACAAACAAAACCGAAGCCGATGGAAGTTACGTCAACACCGGTCAGTAACGTACTTCCGGCCGAGTTGAGGAAGCTGCAGCAGGATGACGCAACCCTGGCGCAGGTGCATAAGCACGCTGCAGAAGGAACGGAGAAAGAAACTCCGAATGGCGCGGTGAAGTTCGTGTACAAGGAGGGGATCTTGTATCGCCACGCCAGGAAGGGAAACGAACTCTTTAAGCAAGTTTCTTGGAGGGGACCGTACGTCGTAACCGAGAAGGTTGGGGGTCAAACCTATCGGATACGGCTACCGACTAAGGAAAAGCTGTACCATGCTAATCTCCTTAAGAAATACCGAGAAAGAGAGACTGCCAGCGATTTTGTCGTCGCCACGATCGTCATCGAAGACGCCGAAGGCGATACGGAAGGGGCGAACACTGTCCCGAGCTGTCCATTAACGAGGGCTGAGACGCCCTCGGACGTGCAGTGTGACCCCATGTTGACTATGGAGCAGCGGGAAGAGGTCGAGACGTTGCTGAAAGGGTATTCCAATGTGCTTACGGAAATACCCGGGAGAACGTCACTTGTCGAGTTCGGGGTGAAGCTGGTGGACGACCGACCAGTCCAGCGGAAACCCTACCCTTTGCCCCACGCGAAACGACAAGTGGTAAGAGAAGAAATCGAGCAGATGATTGCTCTGGGAGTAATCGAACCTGCCGATTCTCCGTACAGCTCTCCTGTAGTCTTAGTGCAGAAGAAGGATGGCACCCATCGCTTTTGCGTTGATTACCGGAAGCTGAATCAGGTGACGGAATTTCAAGTCGAAATGCTACCTGACCCCGAACATATTTTCGCTTCTGTCTCGAAAGCGAAATATTTTTCGAAGTTGGATTTGTCAAAGGGCTATTGGCAAATTCCGGTAAGGGAAGAGGATAGGGCAAAGCTCGCCTTTGCTACTCCCGACGGGACATACCAATGGTTAGTCATGCCGTTCGGTGTCCAGAATGCGCCCAGCGTCTTCACTAGAATGATGCGTAAGTTGTTGGAACCCTTGCGCGATAGGGGTGTTCACAACTTCATGGATGATCTCTTGCTAGCCACGGAGACGTCGGGTGAACACCTAATTCTACTAGCAGACGTTCTGGAACGGCTACGCCAAGCGGGGTTGACTGCTCGCCCTTCTAAATGCCACCTTGGGTTCCGGACGTTGGACTATTTGGGACACACCCTGAGTCAAGGCACTCTGTCCCCAGAGAGGTCGAAGGTGGAACAGCTGGGAAACGCTGTACGCCCCACCACGAAAACTGAGGTGAGGTCATTCCTGGGATTGGCCGGGTATTACCGGAGGTATGTGGCCAATTTCAGTGCAATTGTGGGACCGTTGTCTGACCTGACCAGGAAACGGGCGCCGAGTAAAGTTATTTGGACGGATGCGTGTGAGCAAGCTTTCCTAACGCTGAAGGATAGGCTGACATCCGACGCTGTTGTCCGTCTACCGGATCTGTCCAAAGACTTCGTGCTGCGCACTGACGCGTGTGACACCGGCCTAGGAGCAGTACTACTGCAAGAGCACGAGGGGACTCTTTTCCCAGTCGCGTACGGCAGCCGGAAGCTGTCTGCTGACGAGAAGAACTACTCCGTATCGGAGAGGGAATGCCTCGGAATCGTGTTCGGAATATCACGGTTCGAGCGATACTTATACGGACGGAAGTTCATATTGGAGACCGACCACCAACCCCTCGCCTATCTCGCACAGGCGAAATTGACCAATGGACGCTTGATGCGTTGGTCGCTGTTCTTACAACAGTATCAGATGCGGATAAGATACGTGAAAGGAACCGAGAATGTAGGCGCCGATTTCATGAGCCGATGCGCTGAAATGACATAGATCACGCAGTAAATAACCGTATGTTGTGCGTGCATTCGTGTCCGTAGTCAGCGTGTAGCGTCGTTAGTATTTTGTTCTGTTGTTGCGCGTAGTAATGCACATTTGCATTTGGAGCAACTATGGGGGAATAAAATCCCAATTTTATTCTTAAGCGTGGGTGGGAGGGTGTCACGTTTCGCAGTCCAGGTATCAGGAAATGTATAAACGTTGGATATATTATGACCGCGTTTGATGTGTAAACATAGCCGAAAGTAGTGTTAATTGAGTATGCAAGTCGCCAGCCACCCAGATCGTAGAATAGCCGCCAGTCAAAGGGCTTGTCGTCCTCACACCCAGACGTTAAAACATGGGTCCAGGGATCAAAGGGAAGCCCGCAGGGTGAAATTTTCAGCGAAATATGAAACAATGTTCTCACCCGCCACGTAGACAGACAAGCGAGAAGACATTGTCAGTAAGTTTGATTGGGACCGTCCACAGCGACATCCAATCGGAATTAAGATAGGGGGTGGGAGTAAATCTTAGATGGAAATTTTAGTTTAAACGTGCAGTAAATTTATCAGTATACCTGGGCAGATTATGAGAAGTAGATGTAGCGGTTTTAAGCGAAAGGATACTCCGAGAGAAGCCACTCGTAATTTGGCGGGAATCTTAGGACCAGAATTGTAAGACAAGGAAATGCTTCGACAAGGAAGCTTTTCGGGGACAGAACTTCCGGTGCAAGTTAGTAGTCCCGAGTCTCTAAGAGGGAGACGGAAGTGAGACTGACAGTGCAGTCGGAATCGACAACGTGCAGTCGACATAGAAAGAGGGATTGAAGGGGAGGAGGAGGAAAGTGGTCTGGAGGAGGAAATAGAGGAGGAGGAGGAGAAGGAACTTGGAGGGAGTTAGGGAGGACGAGAGGGAATCAGGAGATAGAGAAGAATACACAGATGAGTAGTACACAAGGACAGGTGGAAATCTCTCACACTACGAATCAAATGATGCGATAGGCTAGAAAAGGGTCGAGCGGAAGAATTGTATTTGGGAAATTCGAACTATTGATCTTTTAACTGTTATTAAATTGTCATTATTGAACTTCACCCTTTTTTTTGTATCTTTATTCATTTAACCGTCGGCATTGCTGACTGGGGGCTCGGAGCTGTATATCTAACTGTCACTAAATCAACTTCCAACCAAAATCGAGCCTGGGTGGGACTTCTACAATAATTTAAATAAATATTGGAGGCACCCCACCCCAATCCCCCACAACCAAAACCTCACAGTGGCGGCTTCGTCCGGGATCTGAATTAGACATAAGTATTATTTATTAGGAAGTAGTAGTGAACAGTTGTGAGATATTTTCCATCCTGTGTATTTTGATTTTTTTTTTTATTTGAAATTGTGTATGTTATATTTTGATATTTGCATGTGTGGTAGATTTCATTTACTTGCAGTAATTGTGAAGCAAATATCGAGCAAAATATCTTACCTGAGCGAAGTTAGTCGTTGTCAACAGGTGAGTATTGGGTTGGGCACTTGTAACATCAGTCATTTGTTTAGTGAGTCGAGACAAGGTATCACTTACTGTTAGTAGTATCATAAAATGGCTACGGAAAGACAGGTAATTAAAGAGTATCGCGCCATGGGCAAGGAAGATCTGGGTTACGAGGGAGATCGCCTGGCAACATTCATCGAGGAGAGACTCAAAGAATGGAAGGCCGAAAAAGCAGCGGACAGAGAGACCCAGAAAGAGCTGGAGCTGGCCAAGATATCAGCGGACAGAGAGACCCAGAAAGAGCTGGAGCTGGCCAGGATAGCAGCGACCGCGAAAGAAAGAGAGCTCGCCCACGCTCTCGAAATGGAAAAATTAAGGGTAGAAGCTAGGACCGCCGATAGGGACGACTCCAGTACGAGTTCTGGAGGAAGCGTACGACCGATTGTCGACCACCGAATGGTACAGATAAGTATGCCGCGTTTCAACGACAAGGAAGAGTCCATTGACGACTTCCTTGTGCAATTCGAGAAACTCGCGTGCGTTCACAAAATTCCCGAGCAACATTGGGCGATTAACGTCTCAGCCTTTTTGCAGGGTGCAGCTCGCGAAGTTTACCATAACTTAGCCGCAGAAGATGCTGACGACTACAACGCACTCAAAAGGGCCCTTCTTTGCCATTATCGGCTTACCGCCGAAACGTACCGTAAACTTTTTCGGGACTCGACGAAAAAGGCAACGGAAACCCACTCTCAATTCCACACCCGTGTTCGAGGGTTATTCGAGAAGTGGATGAAGATGGCAGAAGTCGAACGATCGTACGACGGGTTACGCGAGGTTATACTCAAGGAGCATGTCCTGAGTACTTACCGTCGCGAGTTGACAGTATTCCTAGCGGAAAGAGAGCACAGGACTCTCGAAGAGATCGCTAGCATGGCGGAGAGGTACGAGCAGGCACACTCGAAGAGTGGAGGTTCCGGGGGTACTGACCGACCCCGACCCACTGAGTCGCGCCGGGTGGTTGAGGGAGAGCCGGCTGTCCGTAACCGTCAGGGCGACGGGAAGGTCGGAGGGGGATCCACAGGTAAGGATGCCACCCATAGACCTGGACAGGCCTCAACCACGGGCCTTGCAGGACGGCGAGGGCCGCCGACGTGCTACAACTGCAAGCACTCGGGGCATTTTGCAAGGGACTGTCCCAAGGGCAGGCAGACCCAGGTGAATGCCGTCGCTCGAAAGAAGTGCGAGACGGAGGCAAGCTGTAAACCAGCAAACCTCGCGTCTGCAACTGTCAACGGAGAAGGTGCCACTCTCTTGTACGACACGGGGTGTAGCGTTCCGGCCCTTGTCGACAAGAAATACGTGAAGCCTGAAGACTACACGGGGGAGGTAATTGAAGTTCAGTACGCGAACAGCTTGCGTGACTCGTTGCCAGTGGCTGTCATTGACCTCGATTCACTGTACGTGAAGGGGAAAATTGAAGCTGCGTGCTTGGATGGGCTATCACATGACGTCATACTGGGATGTCGTTATGTGTTGCCACAACCGAACCCCGAAACCTGCACACCGGAACCGGTGAGTGCGGTAGAAACCAAGTCCCAGAGTCGACAAACAAAACCGAAGCCGATGGAAGTTACGTCAACACCGGTCAGTAACGTACTTCCGGCCGAGTTGAGGAAGCTGCAGCAGGATGACGCAACCCTGGCGCAGGTGCATAAGCACGCTGCAGAAGGAACGGAGAAAGAAACTCCGAATGGCGCGGTGAAGTTCGTGTACAGAGAGGGGATCTTGTATCGCCACGCCAGGAAGGGAAACGAACTCTTTAAGCAAGTTTCTTGGAGGGGACCGTACGTCGTAACCGAGAAGGTTGGGGGTCAAACCTATCGGATACGGCTACCGACTAAGGAAAAGCTGTACCATGCTAATCTCCTTAAGAAATACCGAGAAAGAGAGACTGCCAGCGATTTTGTCGTCGCCACGATCGTCATCGAAGACGCCAAAGGCGATACGGAAGGGGCGAACACTGTCCCGAGCTGTCCATTAACGAGGGCTGAGACGCCCTCGGACGTGCAGTATGACCCCATGTTGACTATGGAGCAGCGGGAAGAGGTCGAGACATTGCTGAAAGGGTATTCCAATGTGCTTACGGAAATACCCGGGAGAACGTCACTTGTCGAGTTCGGGGTGAAGCTGGTGGACGACCGACCAGTCCAGCGGAAACCCTACCCTTTGCCCCACGCGAAACGACAAGTGGTAAGAGAAGAAATCGAGCAGATGATTGCTCTGGGAGTAATCGAACCCGCCGATTCTCCGTACAGCTCTCCTGTAGTCTTAGTGCAGAAGAAGGATGGCACCCATCGCTTTTGCGTTGATTACCGGAAGCTGAATCAGGTGACGGAATTTCAAGTCGAAATGCTACCTGACCCCGAACATATTTTCGCTTCTGTCTCGAAAGCGAAATATTTTTCGAAGTTGGATTTGTCAAAGGGCTATTGGCAAATTCCGGTAAGGGAAGAGGATAGGGCAAAGCTCGCCTTTGCTACTCCCGACGGGACATACCAATGGTTAGTCATGCCGTTCGGTGTCCAGAATGCGCCCAGCGTCTTCACTAGAATGATGCGTAAGTTGTTGGAACCCTTGCGCGATAGGGGTGTTCACAACTTCATGGATGATCTCTTGCTAGCCACGGAGACGTGGGGTGAACACCTAATTCTACTAGCAGACGTTCTGGAACGGCTACGCCAAGCGGGGTTGACTGCTCGCCCTTCTAAATGCCACCTTGGGTTCCGGACGTTGGACTATTTGGGACACACCCTGAGTCAAGGCACGCTGTCCCCAGAGAGGTCGAAGGTGGAGCAGCTGGGAAACGCTGTACGCCCCACCACGAAAACTGAGGTGAGGTCATTCCTGGGATTGGCCGGGTATTACCGGAGGTATGTGGCCAATTTCAGTGCAATTGCGGGACCGTTGTCTGACCTGACCAGGAAACGGGCCCCGAGTAAAATTATTTGGACGGATGCGTGTGAGCAAGCTTTCCTAACGCTGAAGGATAGGCTGACATCCGACGCTGTTGCCCGTCTACCGGATCTGTCCAAAGACTTCCTGCTGCGCACTGACGCGTGTGACGCCGGCCTAGGAGCAGTACTACTGCAAGAGCACGAGGGGACTCTTTTCCCAGTCGCGTACGGCAGCCGGAAGCTGTCTGCTGACGAGAAGAACTACTCCGTATCGGAGAGGGAATGCCTCGGAATCGTGTTCGGAATATCACGGTTCGAGCGGTACTTATACGGACGGAAGTTCATATTGGAGACCGACCACCAACCCCTCGCCTATCTCGCACAGGCGAAATTGACCAATGGACGCTTGATGCGTTGGTCGCTGTTCTTACAACAGTATCAGATGCGGATAAGATACGTGAAAGGAACCGAGAATGTATGCGCCGATTTCATGAGCCGATGCGCTGAAATGACATAGATCGCGCAGTAAATAACCGTATGTTGTGCGTGCATTCGTGTCCGTAGTCAGCGTGTAGCGTCGTTAGTATTTTGTTCTGTTGTTGCGCGTAGTAATGCACATTTGCATTTGGAGCAACTATGGGGGAATAAAATCCCAATTTTATTCTTAAGCGGGGGTGGGGTGTGTGTCACGTTTCGCAGTCCAGGTATCAGGAAATGTATAAAAGTTGGATATATTATGACCGCGTTTGATGTGTAAACATAGCCGAAAGTAGTGTTAATTGAGTATGCAAGTCGCCAGCCACCCAGATCGTAGAATAGCCGCCAGTCAAAGGGCTTGTCGTCCTCACACCCAGACGTTAAAATATGGGTCCAGGGATCAAAGGGAAGCCCGCAGGGTGAACGGGGCGTGTTTTCACCCGCCACGTAGACAGACAAGCGAGAAGACGTTGTCAGTAAGTTTGATTGGGACCGTCCACAGCGACATCCAATCGGAATTAAGATAGGGGGTGGGAGTAAATCTTAGATCGAAATTTTAGTTTAAACGTGCAGTAAATTTATCAGTATAACTGGGCAGATTATGAGAAGTAGATGTAGCGGTTTTAAGCGAAAGGATACTCCGAGAGAAGCCACTCGTAATTTGGCGGGAATCTTAGGACCAGAATTGTAAGACAAGGAAATGCTTCGACAAGGAAGCTTTTCGGGGACAGAACTTCCGGTGCAAGTTAGTAGTCCCGAGTCTCTAAGAGGGAGACGGAAGTGAGACTGACAGTGCAGTCGGAGTCGACAACGTGCAGTCGACATAGAAAGAGGGATTGAAGGGGAGGAGGAGGAAAGTGGTCTGGAGGAGGAAATAGAGGAGGAGGAGGAGAAGGAACTTGGAGGGAGTCAGGGAGGACGAGAGGGAATTAGGAGATAGAGAAGAAAACACAGATGAGTAGTACACAAGGACAGGTGGAAATCTTTCACACTACGAATCAAATGATGCGATAGGCTAGAAAAGGGTCGAGCGGAAGAATTGTATTTGGGAAATTCGAACTATTGATCTTTCAAGTGTTATTAAGTTGTCATTATTGAACTTCACCCTTTTGGGGGCCCCGAGTGGACGAGTGTTCTAAAGCGCTGTCCGTTACGGATCACTGCCATCTCACCTCTGTCTGCGTTGGTTCGAGTCTAGGATTCGGCGAATGTGGATATGTGAGAAAGCTTGCCAGTAGCTTCTCGTGGGTCGGTGGTTCTTTCCGCGGATTTCCCGGTTTCTT
>JAECUM010014040.1:0-77838 GCA_016617855.1 Megalonaias nervosa | reverse complement strand
ACATCATGCTACATGTCTGCGGCATGATGCCCCAGTGCTAGACATCACTATAAACTGCCACACTGCAGACATCGTAGTGATATGACTGAAAAATTGTTAAAGCTACGTTAAAAATCATAATCACATCACATCACATTTAAGGTGGCACTCTACAGTTTCATATTTTGCATAGGGTTAGAATTTTAAAGAAAAAGAATTCCACTGGGTTTCCTCACTAGTTATACTGGCTATTTAAAAAAGACCTTGTATATCTTAGGTATTGTTCAAAGAACCTTTAATTCCCTTTATTGTGGTGTATGATTGATGGGTGTAATATGGGTTATAGAGTATACAGCTTAGCCTTACTCCAGATGTGCACCTTTCAAAAAAGTGCTAGCTCCACTTGGTCATTTTCACTTCCTGAACTTCAGAGGTAAATTGTTAAAAAAAAAAGAGCCAATAACTTTTTTTTACATTTTATATATTTGGTAATTCATTCATTGCACTTTCAGAAGCTGGTATTGTCTGGTCTGGCAAAATTCATTTCCCTATTTTAATAGCTGCTAAGGATAGTGTACATTAGACAAATTTAGGCAGATTTTTGGAGCACAAGGGGGCAGTCATTTTAGTTAGCAGTGTACTAAAGATCATTTACAATTTCCAAAAGTACAATATCCAAAGAAATGTCAGCCACATTACATCAAAGTAGCATAGAGGCATACCAACATTCTCTCCACTGTGCATGTTTTAAATGCAAACAACTTCACTTTACATATGTCACTCTCTCAAAAGTACATAATAACTGGTGAGTGCCCTCTAAACAAAATGCCATGTGTTTTTAAAGGCAGCGATCTTGTCACATGATTCATTAGTTGCAGTCTGGTACCCTATTGTTTTTACATTTCTTTACACTAAGTGAGAGGAGCCAAAATGGCTTCGATATGTACACAGATTTGACCTGAACATTAGCACCTCACGGCCTTTAGGATTTGTAATCTTGACAATTATTGTCAGTAGTAATAGCCACTAATTATGAAAGTGAACAAGCTCAACATGTAACTAAGGGAAGCCATAAAGGCTATCAAACCATTTTCCCGCTGACTTGTGTATTGTACATCAATACCGCCACTTCTCAGCTGTTACTACTGTTTAATAATTGTAATCTTAACAATTATCAGAGTGACTAAACTGGACATCTCATGATAACACAGCAGTAAGGCTAATCGGATTACGTGTACTTACCTTTTTGTATGGATTAAAATTTGAGTTTTTCTCAGCTTTGTGGAATAAATGCGGCTTCTCGTGAGGCATAAATGATATAATAAGAACCTTAGTGGTACATGTACTTTTGTGAACACCTCTTTCAGTAACGAAACCCTGACATCGGAAAACAGAAATCGGATTACTTAACACACGTTATGAATAAAATACTGGTTCTGGATACATGTTACAATAAAAAAATGCGGCCGCTTGTGAGGGGTAAATTTGATATTTTAGCACTAATATGCTGGCTGCTGGTCGCGTTAGCAGGGTGGCCTTTCGCAACGGGTACTTTTGAACTTGTCGGTGCCAACGGATTCTGGCCATAAGGAGTGGGTGGCCGCTGGTCAGGGGGGCTGTTAAAGAGGGGGACCACTGTATTATTATTATTTATCTATTGAAATAGATTTCTCTTTTCAAGTCCTTTTTTTTTATCAATTTTAACATGAAAAGTAAACAGTTTGGCTTGTTTTCACAGATTGTGCTCTGTTGATCATGTATTGTGTCACATGAGTGGCTTGCATTGGCTCACACTTGAAGTTGCCATGTTGCATCATGTTCAATGTTGCATCATACTCAGTGTTGCATCATACTCAGCATTGCATCATACTCCACATTACTGCTAGTTATAAGTATTGATTTCGTAAGATAAATATACCATTTTCTCCTTGTATTCTTGTAAAGGAAGATGAAGCTGGTTCCTGTTAGAATATCCATTCATGTGATCTATTATTTTTTGTCTACTCATAACATGTACACAAATTCAAAAGTAGTTTTGGCTGTTTTCATTTATCTGTGCTGACATGCATTTGTCTGCTGATGATAAGAATAATTCATTGATAAAAAAACTCAGGCACATTATTTTCTTTTAGGTCTTAAATGACAAATTCTAAGAATTATTTTGCCAAAATGTAAGAAAGAACAGAAAAGAAACCTGGAAAGAAAATAAATTCCTTTCTTTCACCAACATAATACAGTTTTCAGTTCATGGATGCCTTTGTCTGGCCATCTCAAACCAAGTCTAGGCTCTTCACTGTAAAGAAAAAGATTGCAATAATCTCCTAATTACATATTATTTCAGAGCACTAGAAATTGCAGTGCAATACCAACTCCTAGAACAACTTCAACAACTAGTAGTACTTACCGTGCTACTACTACAAAGTGCCAGGGAGTAAGTATTAGAATTGCATCAGTAGTATCAGGGGCATCGGAGCAATTTTAAGTTTGCTAACTGTAAGTCTGAGTCAGCCAATGGTATGGTTCTGAGCCTGGCATGCATCCATATGTCAAATATTGTTGTTTTCAACATCTCAAAAACAATGGGACTAATTTCAACAAAACATGGCAGAGAGAATCTTGCACTGAAGACCTTTCACGATTTTACAGATGATACCATCAGCCTTTAAAAAGGGCTGACAGTACTAATTATGTCTTCCAAAAACTACTAAACAGAATTTTAATGAATTTGGCAGAAAGCATCTCTGTTTGAGGTACTTTCATTTTCTTATGAATTATGCCAGTCTGTCATGAAATATGACTGCAGCATTACTAAATGTGGAAAACCTTGAAAAACTACTCAAAAACTGCTGAATGGAATTTGACCAAATTTGACAGAAGACATCTTAGCATGGAAGGCCTTTCAAGTTTATACATTGTATGTCAGTCTGTGATGAAATATGACTGCCGTTACTAAAAGCTGGAAAACATTCAAACAACTTCTCAAAAACTGCTGAACATAATTTTGAACAGATTTGACAGAAGACATCTTAGTATGGAAGGCCTTTCAAGTTTATATAAATTATGCTAATCTGTCAACAGTTATGACCACAGTTACTAAAAAACAGAATAAAACAAACTGCTGAACAGAATTTGACCCTGTTTGACAGAAAGCATCATGGCATAAAGACAGTTCAGCATTGTACATGTACAAATGATGTCCAGCCATTATAAAATATGGCCATTGCAACTAAAATAGAAAAGCCTGCCAGAAACTTTTAAAAACCTGCCAAACAGAATTTAACAAAATTTGACTGCAGGCATCCTGACATGGAAGGCCCCTCAAGTGTGTATAATTGATTTGACTAAAAGCATCTTGGCATAATCAATATTGCTGACAGTACTAAAAGGATAAAAAAGAAAAAAATTCAATGTTGGGAAGCATCATACTGACCTAGATTTATTGGTCTACTGACCTAGATTTATTGGTCTAGCGATCTGACATTTGGCTCATGAGTGTCTCAGAGACACAATGGCCTCTTGTTTTAGTGGAATGCGTTGCTCTTACAGTTTCAAAATATAAATAGGATTGTCATCAGTCTACTTGTCCATTCTTTGTAGAAAAAGTAGAGGAGCTATTCCGATGCCCTTGTCCTTTGACCCTTGACTTATATGTGCCTCTAGTCCTTGGTTTTTCTTTTTCCATAACTTTTAATAATAAAATCTTTCTGCTTACACTTGTTGTCTTTTAATGTCACTTTGAATAGCAAGCGATCATTGGCCATTGCACTTCAGTGGCATATTTGGAACCTGTCATGATCGAATCATATATGTCCTGGAAATCATTGAAAGTACATAGGTTTGCACCCTTTAATTTGCCACCATAGTTATATCTCATAGGCCAAATCATTTGAGAGGATACACCGTATGGCTACAGCATTATCAAAATTTCAAAACTTTCACATGGTATACAATAAATGAAACTACCATTTAATCAAGCAGATTCGAGACTCAACCTTTCCCCAACCTGCTTGTTAGGCTGAGAACTATTAATATGTAAGCCATTGTCAATGTGCATGTGATACTTAACTCAGTTTGCAGTTTTTGCATTTGCTGTGTGTTTTTTTAACCTTATATCATGACAGGATTCAGTTTGTAAGACATGTCTTTGTTGAATAAATCTGACAATTTAGGTAAAATGTCTTTAGAATTATCATGATATTAGTTTGGACTGCTGCATACATGTACATGATGAAAAAATTTATGAGGCAGTCTGAGCATAATGCCTTGATAAGTGCATCAGCTTGCACCAGAATTACTACAGATGGAGATCGCAAACTATGAAACACATTTATTCCCTGTTTGCGCAACAGACGTAAGAAGGCCAGCTATAATAATTATGGTTTGCCTGTACTTTTAAAATAGATTCCCATTTACAGTGAATACCTATTTGAAAATATTATTATGGCTAAAAATTTAAAAAGCATGCAAATGAATAAGTTTTGAAACTATAATATAATAATAATAATAATATGAAATAATAATTTCCTTGATTATATTAATGGACAGACTGATGAAGATAGGGGAAATCAAACTAAAAATGCTGAATAAGATGAAAAAAACTTGATACAGGATGGAGAAAATTGACAAATTGAAAGTTGTTACATGTTTGTATTAATACATTTCCAGTGAACATTTTTACAAGGACTAATGGGTATGGACTGCAGATTTTCACATAGCATGAATGGGTAGTTCCTGCATCAGTAACAGCTCCATGAATGTTTGTTAACATGGTTACCAAATTTGTAAATGTTTACAGGCAGTAAACTAAACTAAACCATTTACACATGTAAACATTGCAGCCTTGTATACCGTGTTGTTGTGCCACGTAGATGGCTTTGTTTCTTCTTAGTGATTTACAGTGCCAGGCTTGGATGCAATTTCACATATGTAGGTTTTGAATTGCATATTGTCATTTTATTCATATTTCAACTTTCTGGTTTGCAGTATATCATTTTATTCATATTTCACTTGTTTGGTTTGCAAGGTGTCATTTTATTCATATTTCATGTCTGGTTGCAAGGTGTAATTTTATCATATTTCTCCTGTCTGGTTTAAATAATTATCACTGCCAAATTCTTACACAAAAAATTTGATCAGCATTGTTTGATAAGATGTATAAATGTGACTGTGTTCATGTAATAATATTGGATTTCATGTTGCATTCATGCACTGGTATTTTGTTCTACATTACTTATCCTTTTGATGGGCAACACCATAAATAAGTGACTCGGAATTCATCATTGTGCTTGTATTTGCTGAATTATTTCAAAAAACTTTGCCACATTTAAACTTCTTAAATATTTGGAATCAAGTCTGGGTTTGTTTGATAAAATAGTATTTAACAGTTGCTAGTTCCAGTACATTTATGTTATGTTAAAGTGCCTGAAACATTTGTCATTGATATGTTGTCAAAAGTATTGTGCATTGTTTTATGGCATTTCATATTTTCAGTGCCGTTAATGATAAATGTGAAATTTATATTTTGTATTGTTTGCTTTTAATAACAAAAAAATACCCTCATCTGCTTTTCTATTGAAATAATTACCAAAGGTAAAGAAAACAATGGCTTTAGAATTTGTGAATTATAATGTGAAAGTCATGTGACTGTGGATTATCCTGGATGAATTGAGTTATGAGCAAGAAACTCTACATAATAATTGTGCCATTCTGTTAGGAAATCTTTTTTGTTGGGTTAAATCATTGATATAAAGTTGGGATGGTAGTTTACATGGGGCCTTTTGTTTTGCTCTTCCCTTACCTAGCAACTAAGGAGTTATGTACAAGTGGCAAATATCATGTATGGCATGATGATAAATTGTTTAAAGAAATTTATTGTGTTGGATTAGTATATACAACATATATGCAACATTTTGTTTAAAGAAATTTATTGTGTTGGATTGGTATATACAACATTTTGTTTAAAGAAATTTATTGTGTTGGATTGGTATATACAACATTTTGTTTAAAGAAATTTATTGTGTTGGATTGTTATATGCAACATTTTGTTTAAAGAAATTTATTGTGTTGGATTGGTATATACAACATTTTGTTTAAAGAAATTTATTGTGTTGGATTGGTATATGCAACATTTTCCTCATTTACCCTTGCAGATCACAGTAATTTATCCTGAAAGGGTTATTGTTGACAGTTTGACAAAATAATTTTGTATATATTTAATATGGATTTGCAACTAACAAAGAGTTTAAAAACATGCACTTCGTATATGTTGTGATTTCACTGATGCATTGCAAATTATCATATTAGAATTCTTACTGACAATATGTCTCTGTTTTTACTTTATTATATTTTTAGCCATCAGTGGCTAAAGTAGCATTTATGTTGTTGCATTGGTCATTTCATTTTTTTACATTTCCCTAGAATACCCAGATAAGTATCTTAGCAACTTGTATTAGGTCAACACATCTTTCTGACTTTGAGGAAAAGCTTCCAGAAACAAAGCATTTAATAGTATTCTGCCTCTTCGTCTTTCATCAATATGAACCGTGCAGGGATCTTTTAACTGGACAAGTGTAAAAACTCCAATTCTTCCATTACCACATATACTAGCCTGTAAGTCCAGCTGCAAACTGCACTGACCAGATATGCTCACACATAATTTGCTGGCAGTTCTGGGTCTGTGCAGTTTGTTATGAGTAATCAGTAGAACAGACAACAATGACCCTGATCTGCAGATGCATTATGCTATGGCAGATCTGGATCTTTGTTGTTTTGCAGTTTGATGCAGTTTATAAGCTAGTATATACAGTACATTCTTTGCATGAGAACAATTTCCTATTTCAAATTTGTCATCAGCCTGTAGCAAAACCCATTTTCCTGACACATAGCAATGTAAACAATCATCAACACTCCTTCCATTTCTGCACAATGCTTAGCATTCTGGGTAAAGATGATCACCTCGCTGCATTCAGGGTAATGGGTATAGCCTCTCACTGCTTTTATAATCCCAGGAAAGAAGCATATTCCTCTTTCCGTAATTTTACAAAATCTTGCTCCAGATTACCTGTATCATTTTCATTGAATTAGGTGATAAGCTTATCAATAGTTTTGTAAAGAATAAATGATTGGAATTTGGTACTGATTAATAGTGTCAGGTAAGAAAATAAATCTATATTCATGTTCAAGATGTAATTAGAAAAGCATAAAAAATTTTCATTCAAAATGGAAATGTTTTACTTTTTATAAGTTTTACATGGCAGCAATTGTTCCAGTACTAGGGAATGCAGAAATATAAAATTTGTCCTCTCTTTCAGAATTGATAAAACACTGATGTCAGTTTAAACAAACATGTCTTAGATATGTATTGTCCTCATCTACAGTGTATATTCACTTATAAGATGAGTCCAACTGCAAGCTACACAGACCCAGACCTGCCATTGCATGATGTTCTTGTAGATCTGGGTCTGTGCAGTTTGTCAGGAGTAATCAGTTGAACAAATATAGATCCAGATCTTCTGGCACATTATGTGATGGCAGATCTGGGATTATATTGCTTGCAGTTGGACTTAGAAGTAGTTATACATGGTAAATGTTGGCATTATATTTTATATGAATTTATTCAATGTTTTGCTAAATGTTTTCATTTTACTTCTGGCCTTGGAAATGCAGTATGTAACTTTTTAAATTTCTAAATCATAGAATTGCCCCCAGTCCGATTAAAATTGAGATCTCTGGTATAATGGACACTGATATGAGTTCATGTTTGTTAATCTATCAATTCACTAGTTAATTTACAACTCTCACATTTATGAAAGTAAAAATTGTCATTGTGGAATGTAGCTTTTCAAACAGTAACTCTACCCAACACACAATGCAATACATTATTTGATAGGTTACTAAAAATAAGTCAACTGCAAATCCCAAAGGTCATCAGAATATTAAGCTTTATTTGCCATGAGATTTATTTATTACAAGTAGATATTGGTATTGAATCCAATTGCAAACAGCATGGATCCAGATGTGCAGTCATATAATGCACTGGCAGATTAGAGTGTATGTAATTTGTTTGAAGTAATCAGTAGAATAAACAACATTGAGTCTGATCTGCTGACGTGTTATGTGATCAGGTCAGTGCTGTTGCATTTGGACCTGTTTTGTATCCGAATACATAGGGTGTACTGCTATTCAGTATGGACATTTGATGAGCCAACACTGTACATGCATGAGTTTGTTTTTGTTTTGTTGGTTTTAATGGTCTTTTTAACACATTATTGGTTACATCCTGTCGAGGAAAGCTAAGTGTACCTTTCCCAATGTTATACTTGCATGGCAGACATGGTGACCTGGGCGAACATTGAACCCACATCCCTGGAATTATGTAATTTTAATGTCCTCAGCCATTTCTGTCAAGTTGAGAAAGAAACCTCAAATGTAATTTTCCACCTTTGAGAACTATATGTGGATCAGAGCAGAAACATGGTTGTAGAAGCAGACTGTCACAGTCTGGACATTGTTGGCTTTTTCTTAAAGGCAAATCACCAAACATGTCAAATTTATGTGCATTCCAGTTATTTCTCAACATTTTGAAAATGGCTTTGTGATGTTCCAATTGTGAACAAATGATGTCACACTTTGACTCGAAACAGAACAAAGTTGGACACATGTATGAGTCTGTATGTCTTTGTTTTACAGTCTGGATCCAGCAACTGTAGTTTGATCCCTGTGGCTGCCCCAAGAAAACAGTCAGATAGTGAGGGTAAGTATGGCATAAGAGCATTTTAGGGTTCAACTTTCTGCCCCTGTAGGACAGGTCAATTAAATAACACAGAACAGATATTCTAATTAACCCATTTAACCACAGATCAATTCATTTGCCAGCAGGGTGTGAATTATTATGTAATCATAAATTGACTGATTGTGTTTTTGTGGTATACAAGGGCATGTGGGACACCTTTTCTGTCATTAGGACCATTTTAGTGAATTTAGTGAGGAAACTAATTTTTTTTTACATTCTTATGCTTGTGAATTATTTCATGACAATATATGTGTGATAGAAATGCTGACACCTGCCCTGAAATGGCAGTTCTGAAAAGTAGCTGAAATGGCAGTCCTGAAAGGTAGCTGAAATGGGAGTTCTGAACGGTGCCTGAAATGGCGGTTGTGAATATTTTTAGCTGGGTATAGATAGCCACCATTGACAAGCGCCATGCATACTGAGGATGTAATACCAGCAAGTCAGCAGATGGTGTTGTGGTTGGTGCTTTAAAGAAATACTCCGATTTATGTTTTGTGTGTGATTTTGTTTTACCTTCCCTTATGGTTAGCAAGAAATGCTGGTATGTGTAATTTGATAATACATCATGTTGGAATATCATGGGTAGATTACTATACCACATGGTCCTGTAGTCAGAAAACTGCCTGGTATGTGTAATTTGATACATCATTTGAACCCAGATTATGGCCACTGAATACTCTTCCAAACTTTTGTTTTTTTACACAGATATGAACCCAGATTGCCCGTCCTCATGACTTTTGTTTCCACAGCATTATTTACAAAGCTTTGTTGGATTTCAACAAGATTTGACATGCAGCTTTATAATATTGAGACCTTGAATGAGTTTAATGTTAAGTATTATCATTTTGAAGAATTATGCTCTTAGATTGCTGATCATAACTTAAATTGCTTTTCAACGGCTGAAGTTTTGTAAGAAATATTGCATTTCAAATAAAGTTATCCTGCACCTAACATGGATGAGGTTTGAATGAGTTGGATTTCCAGTATTCCACGTCATCATTTTGAAAAGTTATGTCCCCTGAATACTCTTCCCAACTTTGGTTTTTCAACATTAAGTTTCACTGTGCTCTACAATGCATCTATCACTACTAGATCTAGTTTTGTGTTTTATGTAATTTGACTTTTTGTTTTTGATCTACCAGTGCTCATAATATTAGCAACAAATGCAAACATAAGACTTATTTTTTGTAGATCGTTAATAATAACTTTTTTAAAATAAAAATTAAGTGCTGCACATAATTGTGTACAAGTCAGATCCAACTGCAAAATTACCCATAGACCTTGATCTGCCATAGTGTAATGAGCAAGGAGATCAGGGTCTGTGTTCTTTGTTCTACTGATTATCTTTGACAAACTGCACAGAACCCAGCAGGCACAGAATGCACCAGCAGATCTGGGTATAATTAGTTTGCTGTTGTCTGTAACTTATACATGAGCATATATGGTAGGGAATATTTGTGACATTATCAACTTCAGGTATGTAGAGAATCTTCCACATGTGTTCATGTGAAACAAGATTTATAAAACAAGTTGAATAAACTTATATGCAAGCAGCTAGTGGCATATTGTGTTATTCAACAAGCTTTGTAAATTTAGTATCTATTGATTGTATATATCACATAACATTAAGGATTTTCCACTACTTAGTGATATTACTGTTTTGCAGTGTGGTTGATGATTTTGTTTGAGCCTGCCTTTATTACAGTCTGCCTTGGCAGAAATTCGATATTGTAATCACTTTGGCATGCCTGCACATCCATACATTTTCAGAACATCCATCCACACCCTGGTTTAAGATCAATTATAAAACTTGATAGATTAAGCAAAATGCTAACAGTTGTTTCTTCCTTTTGTATTTCTTTCAAAGTTAAATAATGGTAGGCTCGACAGAAAGTGGGTCTTTTGTTATATTGTTGTGATCCAACTTAAAAGTTGCATTATCTTATAAACTGTTTCACATCATGCTCTTCTTTCCAAAAAATATTTTTGTTAATTAGCATCCATGATAAATTGAGATATTTTCAGTTCTACTTGTCGTAGACTGTTAAAGTTTATACACACATAAATCACAAGGTCTAGTTGGTCTTAAATGAAAAAGGTACCAATCTGACATAAACTATGGTGACAACAGTGGTCATCTTGAAAATAATGTTATCACTACTGTTTCAGAAGGGGTTTGTCACTGGTGCTTCTTATGGTGTCTGGTAGGTCTTTAAATGAAAATGGCACCAGCCTGGCATCCAATATGGCAGCCATCTTGAAAATCTTGTTATTGCCACTGCTTCAAAATGAAAAGTTATATCTACATAAGGTTTTACCAGAAGATATCAGATGATGTCTGGTTGGTCCTAAATAAAAATGGTGCTAATCTGGCCTATGATATGGCTATCAGAGCAGCCATCTTGAAAATCCTGTTATTGCTGCTATTCCTGGATGGACAGTCATATCAACTTGGGGTTTTCACCAAAATACGTATTACGATGTCTGGTTAGTCTTAAATAAAAATGGTGCCAATTGGATAGCCAAACATAACAACCATAGCAGTCATCTTGAAAATCTTGTTATCACTGCTTCTCCTAAATTAAAAAATCATATCAGCATGGGGTTTTCACCAGAATGCTTCTTATAAAGTCTTGTTGTGCTTGAGTGAAAATGGTAGCAATCTTACCTCCATTGTGTCCACAAAGATGGCCATTGTTAAAAATCTTATGTGGTTGGTCCAAAGTGAAAACGGTTTGGTTTGAATCTAACATCCAGTATGGCTTCCATGACAACCATATTGAATATCTTGCTATCACTGCTCCTCCTAAATGGAAAGTCTTATTGACATTTGTTGTCACTATAAGACTCCTTATTATGTCTTGCTGACTCCAATATGACCACCATATCAGCCATTTTGAAAATCTTGTTATTGCTATTTCTGGATGGATGGTCATATCAACATCAGGTTTTAGTAAAACACATCTTCTGATGTCTTGTTGGTACAAAGTGAAAATGAGGTTGATCTTACATCCAATATGGCCTCCATGGCAGCCATTTTGAATGTGCTATCACTGCTTGTTCTAAATGGAAAGCCATATTGACATGGGTTTTCACTACAGCACTCTTTATGATGTCCGGTTGGTCCTAAATGAAAATTTTGCTGATCTGACTACCATAGTGGCAATCTTGAAAATCTTATTGCTGCTTCTGAATGTATTGAAATGTTCTTTTCTTCCAAAAGATTTCTTGAGATATCTGGTAGGGCCTAAATGAAAATGGTGCCAATCTTACAACCAATACGGCTACTATGATGGCCATCTTGAAAATCTTATTATAGCTACCCTGGAATGGAGGATGGTCACATTGACAGGGTTTTAGCCAAAAACTTTTTATGGTGTTAAATTGGTCATAAATGCTTATGGCACCAATCTTACATCCAACATGGCCATCATGTTAAAAATCTTGTCATTGTTGCAGAATATCAATGATGGTTTCAAAACTTGGTAGCTAAAAAGAAGAAATAGTTATATCTTGGATTCATGGAAATTCTTTTGGTCAGTACACCATCAGTCCCTTTGAGGGACTCTTTGTTATTAACAGTAATTTTGTCTGACTCACTTTTCCAGCTGTGATGATGGTGAAGGTGACACTTCACAGTGTCAGTGTTAAAATTTTGTGTTACAGTTTATAAATGTCATTCATGTTTTTGGAGGTTTTATAAGGGTACATCACAGAATGCTTTTCAGGTAAGACTGAAAATTCCATGCAACCTTGTGTCGATAAAGAAGCATTTTCTGTTTGCAGGTCACAGTGCATCCAGCCTCCCTGTTGTTATTGCAGTGGTTGTGATCGTGATAATCATTGTAGGTGCCCTGGTTGCATGGTTTGTCCATGCCTACAGAAATCCAACCTCTGCCTCTGGAATATGGCTCATGGAGGTAATAATTATTCTGCTGATAAATACTGCAGAATGCAGGTTATTCAGGTGCCAATTATCCATATTGTTCACTCATATAAAACTCCTGCCATTTTTGCAGTGTTACATGTAGGCTCGTACAAATGTAACAAAAGAAAAGAGTGAAGTCAACAAGCTTTGTAAATTTTAACAAAATAATTTATTTCCCTAGAAAAAAAGATAAAAAAAATATGAAATAGGACTTACAGTTTGTGAATATAATCCAAATATTAACCCTAGAATTGAAAAATATAAGTCCTATCACTAAACAGTTCTAATTGAGTCCAGGTTCGAATCTCGATGACGTTCCAATATGGCAGGTGATGACAGCAAATGAGGTCGTTGTACTGACAGCAACAGATCCTCAATTGAATCACAGTTTATAATGTTTCCGTTTAGAATTTCTAGAATAAATTTCCACTGAATATCTTTCTCCCAGAACTTTTATAAATATGAAGCAGTTGTGTAGTTTTCTAGAGAATGAATTATTAAATTCCAAAACATAGATGAACTTCAGAACAAGCTGGCAACAACAATAAAAACCTCTTGAGCCCTCAAGGTTTAAAATACTAGTAGAAAATGGCTGTTTTAAACCTCGATTTTAGATCACATGGTGGCTCACGTGACGGGCTACATGATGTACTAATTTGAACAGCGCAATAAAAAAAATGCCATTTATCACATAAGCCTTGAAAGAACTTAGCGAATCTTATTATAAGGTTCAATAAAAAAAGTTGTTTCCAAATTAGAGCTTTCACACAAGCAGATCATGACCTTGGTAATAGCCAATCGTATTCACCCGATGTCTAAAAGATCTATGAACTAGGGTGAGCTAAAAATAATGCTGAAGTAACCATTATAATCTAATCGGGTCAAGCCAATTTTCCAAAAAGAAACTCAAATCCAATGAAAATTATCATTACAATAAAATGTAATGAAACAAAATTAAAATTCAAAAAATTTAAAACTAACACACAAGTAATTAAATCACATATACGTAACACTTCCCCCCATAAAGAAAAAAGAAAGATTTATGTAATAAAGCTTTCTTTTCACCATATGTAAATTATACACGAGGTAAAATAAAATTACATAAGAAATTTTTTATGAATTATACAAAGTGTACATGAAATAATATTTCTATACACGGGAAAGTGCATCTGCAATCAAATTGTCTTTTCCTTTGATGTGCCTGATGTCAAGATTATTCTTGTAAAAACAAACTCCACCTTAATAATCTTTGATTTTTATTTTTCATCTTGTCGATGAAAGTAAGGGGGTTGTGATCACTAAACACAACAACCGGAGAAGGGGCTGAACTAATGTAAACTTCAAAATGCTGTAATGCCAATACTAAAGCCAGACATTCCTTCTCGATTGTTGAGTAATTTCTTCAGTGCTTATTTAATTTCTTAGAGAAATAGCACACTGGGTAATCAACACCATTTTTATCTTCTTGAATCAATACTGCTCCAACCCCAACATCACTTGCATCAACAGATAGTTTAAAAGACTGATTGAAATTTGGAGCTGTGAGAACCGGCGCACTTTTGAGTATGGCTTTTAATCTATCAAAAGCCTCCTGACATTTTTCAGTCCAAAGAAACTTGTTTTTCTTTCTTAACAAGTTTGTCAGGGGTTCAGCAATATTAGAAAAATTGGAACAAAATTTCTAATAGTATCTGGCCATACCCAAAAATCGCATCAGTTGCTTTTTACTGACAGGCACAGGGAAATCAGAGATAGTCTTGACCTTAGCATCTATAGGTTTAACTTGACCATATCCCTCAATATGTCCTAGAAAAGTTACACAAGCATGGCAAAATTCACTTTTAGATAAATTGATTGTCAAATTTGCATCAGTGATGAAGAATTTCCGAATCGTGGCTAGACGTTCTTTCCAGGTGTCGTTGTAGATGATGACATCATCGATGTAAGCATCACAATTATCTAGACCAGAGGTAATCATATTCATCAAACATTGAAAAGTACTTGTTGAACCCTTCATCACAAAAACGGCATTACTTTATATTGATAGAGTCCATCTGGAGTCACAAATGCCGAAATTTCCTTTGCCCTTTCTGTTAGTGGAATTTGCCACTAAACAGTTCTAATTGAATCCAGGTTCGAATCTCGATGACATTCCAATATGGCAGGTGATGACAGCAGATGAGGTCGTTGTACTGACAGCAACAGATCCTCGATTGAATCACAGTTTATAATGTTTCCGTTTAGAATTTCCAGAATAAATTTCCACTGAATATCTTTCTCCCAGAACTTTTATAAATATGAAGCAGTTGTGTAGTTTTCTAGAGAGTGAATTATTAAATTCCAGAACATAGATGAACTTCAGAACAAGCTGGCAACAACAATAAAAACCTCTTGAGCCCTCAAGGTTTAAAATACGACTGAATAGATCTAGTAGAAAATGGCTGTTTTAAACCTCGATTTTAGATGACATGGTGGCTCACGTGACGGGCTATGTGATTTACTAATTTGAACAGCGCAATAAAAAAATGCCATTTATCACATAAGCCTTGAAAGAACTTAGCGAATCTTATTATAAGGTTCAATAAAAAAAGTTGCTTCCAAATTAGAGCTTTCATGCAAGCAGATCATGACCTTGGTAATAGCCAATCGTATTCACCCAATGTTTACAAGATCTATGAACTAGGGTGAGCTAAAAATAATGCTGAAGTAACCGTTATAATCTAATCGGGTCAAGCCAGTTTTCCAAAAAGAAACTCAAATCCAATGAAAATTATCATTACAATAAAATATAATGAAGCAAAATTAAAATAAAAATTTTTTAAAACTAACACACAAGTAATTAAATTACATATACGTAACAGCAGGTTTTCACAGTAGGTAAAGAAACAATGCAAACCTTTGAACTATGTACATCCATGACTGCTTCCTTTGAAGAAGGACTGGTTAATCGTTGTGTGGATCACTTTGGCACTATAATGGCAGCTAGAGACATGTACTTTAATATGGTTTATGGTCCACAACATATGATGCTGCATCAGACTTTCCACCGCAATTGTGGTTACCACAGATTAAATGAAAGTAGTTATAATAGTGTTTATATCTGGTTTTGTGATGTAGTCATTCTTAGTTTTGTTGAAATACATATTTTGTTTGAAGGTCATTGCCCAGTGGTTGCTCATAACAGTGCATTTATATAATAAATTGATCCATGCACAACAAATTGGTTGTAAATGACAGTTGTCTGCTCATAGCAGAGGTTGCTTAAAGCAGGATTTACTTACTAGAGAACAAAGAACAAACTATTTAAATTTAAAATTTAAAAATTGCAAAATGTATATCTTAATGTATGTCCTTTCAATTCAACTCACTGTTCTTTCCAGTTGTCTTTACTTTTATGGGCAGTCATGGTACATGTATATCAAACAGCCTAGGTAGTCATGGTACATGTACATCACACAGACTATATGGCTGTCATGGTATGTGTACCTCAAACAGACTATATGGCTGTTATGGTTCATGTACATCAAAAAGACTATATGGCAGTCATGGTACATGTGCATCAAACAGACTATATGGTAGTCATGGTACATGTACATCAAAATGACTGGGTAGTCATGGTACATGTACATCATTCAGACTATATGGCAGTCTTGGTAGATGTACATCAAACAAACTATATGGCAGTCATGGTACATGTACATCAAACAGACTGTATGTCAATCGTGGTACATGTACATCAGACAGACTATATGGCAATCATGGTATGTGTACCTCAGACAGACTATATGGCAGTCATGGTACATGTACATCCAAAAGACTATATGGTAGTCATGGTACATGTACATCAAACAGACTCTATTGTAGTCATGGTAAATGTACATCAAACAGACTATATGGTAGTCCTGATATATGTACATCAAAGAGACTATATTGCAGTCATGGTACATGTACATCAAAAAAATCTGGTAGTCATTGTACATGTACATCAAACAGACTATATGGTAGTCATGGTCCATGCACATCAAACAGCCTAGGTAGTCATTGCATATGTACATCAAACTGACTTTATGGTAGTCATGGTACATGTACATCAAACTGACTATATGGCAGTCATGGTACATATACATCAAAACATACTGTGGTAGTCAACATGTACATCAAACAGACTATATGGTAGTCATCATGTACATCAAACAGACTATATGGCAGTCATGGTACATGTACATCAAATAGACTATATGGCAGTCATGGTACATGCACATCAAACAGACTATATGACAGTCATGGTACATGTACATCAAAACAGACTGTGGTAGTAATGGTACATGTACATCAGACAGACTGTGGTAGTCAATTTACATGTAAATCAAACTGACTATATGTTGTCCATTATATTAGAACCAGATATGCAATGGGTTTATTAAATGTTAGATTAGTGGATTTATTTTTGATGAAAAGCTTTTTTGTTGTTGTGTATTCCCAAGTTTTTGAATAAATAAATTCTTCAATTCCAGCACCCCAATTGATAAGTCTATGGCTACTTTTCTTCATCCACTTCTTTTATGGGGATTTAAAAGAAATATTAGCAAGAAGACACTGAAATCCATATTTAACAACTTGATGTCAGTTTATGTTGTTTTCATACAAATTCTCTAGTATCTAAAACCTGGCTTGGGGATATAGGTGTTTTTATATCTGTCTGTCTGCAAACATTTTTATTTCTGGAGTATAACTCTAAAATGGTTCAAGATATTTTAACCAGATTTAGTACTCATGTCAAGCAAGTTGTATAATGCATTGTTCATTCTTTAGAATTTTCTGCAATTAGTATTCTTGTTACCTTGGAAACAGAGTAGCATAAGGAGCATAAAATTAAGGATGTTTGACCCTAAGTAGTGTATAAATAAGAGTGTTGGCCATAAGTAGTGTATAAGTAAGAGTGTTTGCCCTAAGTAGTGTACAGATAAGAGTGTTGGCCCTAAGTAGTGTATAAATAAGAGTGTTGACCCTAAGTAGTGTACAAATAAGAGTGTTGGCCCTAAGTAGTGTATAAATAAGAGTGTTGACCATAATTAGTGTACAAATAAGAGTGTCGGTCCTAAGTAGTGTATTCATAAGTGTTCACCATAAGTAGTGTATAAAAAAGAATGTTCAACAAAAATAAGTAGTGTACACATAAGAGTGTTGGCCCTAAGTAGTGTATAAATAATAGTGTTGACCATAAGTAGTGTACAACTAAAGTGTTGGCTCTAATTAGTGTATAAGTGAGAGTTGTTGACAATAAGTAGTGTATAAATAAGAGTGTTGACCCAGTAGTATATAAATAAAAGTGTTGGCCATAAGTAGTATGTAAATGAGAGTGTTGACCATAAGTAGTGTACAAATAAGAGTGTTGGCCCTAATTAGTGTATAAATAAGAGTGTTGACAATAAGTAGTGTATAAATAGGATTGTTGACCCAGTAGTGTATAAATAATAGTGTTGGCCATAAGTAGTGTATAAATTGAGGGTAGTTGGGCATAACTATTACATAAATGTAGGTAGTCCTACAGTGCAAGACATACCACATGTTATGTATGTTTTGGTACTTCATCTTACTGCCTAAATAACGACCTTGTGTAGTGTATAATAATAATAATAATAATAATAATAATAATAATAATAATAGGAATAACAATAATAATAATGACTTTATTTAAAGAAGAAGCTTATTTGGTCAATTGACCAATCATGAATGAGGCCTTCTACAATGATATTTGTACAAAAATTAATATATATATATATATATATATATATATATATATATATAATGCACAATTTTTACAAGATGAGGTGCCTTCAGACAACTAAGGCTGTTAAAAACTAGACAATTGATCTACTGCTACAATAAAATATATACCAGGCTTCAAGGATGAGTACATACAGGATTCATACAAATAGTACTTTTGTAGGTAACATGTGTAAAACATTAAAGGGTGAATATATGATAACAATGTTGTAAAAAGTAGTAGTACTCAATTAAACAAAATCATACAAATGATTGTTTCTGTAGATGTTGACTAAGAAGCATTTTAAAAGTGTGTTCCCATTAAAAGCATTTAGTAGCCTATATCAGCACTTTTCAACAAATTTAAATCTAATTAATTATACTTACTTTGATGTCTTTATCCTGATAGAACCAAAATCTGGCAGTAGCAAATGGATGCATTTGCATGTTCCATTCAGCTGGTTGGAATGTGATTAAAGCTAGGAATGCTGAAATTGGGTCAGGTTGAAGAAATGTTTCTTTAACTAAATGAATAAAAATATACTAATATTGAAGAAAATGTTTAGACAGCTTTGTTTTGTTCAAGATATTTATCATCCTTTTAACCAATTTTGGCTTTGCCGGCTTCCATCACATTCCATCCAACTGAAATGTAAATCAACTTGAAAAAACACATCCATTAGCTTGTGTGAGAATTTGAATTTATTCCAAAAGAAATACATCAGAGTAAGTAAAGTCTGCCTAAATCAACATGACTCTAATTTCAGGAAAAGCTTCAGTACGTACTGTCAGGTGTGTGAGATATTCTTGAAAATTTGGTCTCGCATTCCAGTGTCATTCAACATCAGAACACACTACACAAGGCATTTATTTAGGCATATCATGTGATATGTCTGCATTGTAGGATTAAAATGTAGGATACTATGCCTTAAGTAGTGTATAAATTTTGGGTTGCTGGTAATAACTAGCATATAAATTGAGGGTAGTTGGCAGTAAGTAGCATATAATTTGATGGTTGGCTATTAGTAGCATACATTTAGAGTAATTGCCCATAAGTAGTACATACATTGAGTAAGCTTGACAATAAGTAGTATATAAATGTATGGTAGTTGGTCATAACTGGTATATAAATTGAGGGTGCTTGGCCACAATTGTTGCATATAAATTGAGAGTAGTTAGCCATAAGAAGTACATAAATTGAGAGTTGTTAGCCATAAGTAGTATATAAAATGAGGGTGGTTTGGCATAAAATAAGTAGTACATAAATTGGGAGTTGTTAGCCATAAGCAGTATATAAATTGAGAGTTGTTAGCCATAAGTAGTATATAAAATGAGGGTGGTTAGGCATAAGTAGTACATAAACTGGAAGTTGTTAGCCATAAGTAGTATATAAAATGAGGGTGGTTAGGCATAAGTGGTACATAAATTGGGAGTTGTTAGCCATAAGTAGTATATAAAATGAGGGTGGTTAGGCATAAGTAGTACATAAATTGGGAGTTGTTAGCCATAAGTAGTATATAAAATGAGGGTGGTTAGGCATAAGTAGTACATAAATTGGGACTTGTTAGCCATAAGTAGTATATAAAATGAGGGTGGTAAGTAGTACATAAATTGGGACTTGTTAGCCATAAGTAGTATATAAAATGAGGGTGGTTAGGCATAAGTAGTACATAAAATGAGAGTTGTTAGCCATAATTAGTATATAAAATGAGGGTGGTTGGCCATAAGTAGTATGATGGTGCTTGGACATATTTAATTTATAAATTGAGAGCGGTTGAACATATCTATATGATAAAGTGGGGGTGGTTCGGCATAAGTAGTACATAATTTAGGAGTTGTTAGCCATAATTAGTACATAAATTGAGGGTTGTTAGCCATAAGTTGTGTGTGTGTGTGTGTGTGTGTGTGTGTGTGTGTGTGTGTTTTAGATTTAAAATTTATAAATTGAGGGTGGTTGGACATATTTTCATTATAAACTGAGGGTGGTTGGACATATTTACATTATAAATTGAGGGTGGTTGGGCATAAGTAGTACATAAAATGAAGTAGTTTGGGCATAAGTGGTATGATGATGCTTGGACATATTTAGTTTATAAATTGAGGGTGGTTGGACATATTTACATTATAAACTGAGGGTCACCTCTAGTTGGCTGTTTCATTTAGCCCTAAATATTGTGAACGAAATGTAAATGGGCAAACTTTATCCAATATTCCTGATATTAGGTGCACATCTTGAAGCAGCAGGAAGGAAATATTGTAGCAGAAAAAATGACTACAGCAGATGGCTGCAAGGAAATATTTGGCTTTCAATACAGCTAGTGAACCCCATTTCCTTTTTACTTGAAAACAAACTTACAATGTATTAGTTGTCTCCTCTGTGAATGAACTGTATCACTTCTAGGGCACATGACCATCAAGAGGATATATCAAATATATGATGATGAGCAGTGAATGTTTACAAACATATTTATCAATCATTGAAAAGGAAAGGCACATGTATGTAGTGAACATACATGTCAGTGGTTAGCAAAGTAAAGAGCAACTATTAAAGCTTGTAATTGGTACCTGACAAAGAAATTCTGACTTTGTAGTAGTTTCGATCAATACAAATTTTGATAATTTTATTGTTTTCAATTGAATTCTGTCATCTGGTCATTAAAATTTACATCTCTTTTATAGCATCGCCCAAGTCAGATGAAAGCAAAACTGGCTAACATGAGGTTCTGGAAGAACTCATCTGGGTCAGGTGGTGATAAATACAAGGTGGAGGCTGAAGCATAACCATAGGAACAAGTTTTTTGTGGACATGAAAAATACACAGAATTTTCACAGCAGCAGGAGGGAAATACCCTAGGTGCAGAGAAAATGGCTACAGCTTTTTAATTTCTTCAAATAAATATTGTTTTAACTACAAGAGTGCTTTCATCTTGCTGAAACTGGAATTATCAATACTACTTGGAAACAAGTTGTCTTTTGGTGGTTAGATCATTATTGCACATAGAGATGAAGGTAAATAGATAGACCAGTAGTATTCAAAATTTACATTGACTCACTTGACTCACTATCAACTATCTTGATTCATGCGGAATGGGAATTTCACCCAGTAATATGCTATTTTAAATAAGTGCTGTCAAAATTAAGATAAAAAGTTTGGTCATGGGGACAATCCACACATGTTGTTGAAGGAAGTATTAGTATACCATATTTCTCCAATAATAAGACCTGTTGGCATACTTGATACTGTTGTCTAAAGAAGCAGCCGTGAGGTTTGCTATTTGTTAAGTCCAAATAGGAGGTTTGGGAGAAAAGACATTGAGAGACATACCAAAGACTGAAAAGTATGAAAGATCTTGCACTGAAGAAGAATAAAAACAATTACCATCTTCACTTGCCTATAAGTCAAGTCCATCTTCAGAATGCATAGGCCCAAATCTGCTGGCACATAATGCGATGGCAGATAAGGGTCTATAAAGTTTGTTAAGAGTAATCATTTGACCATATAACATAGACCTTTATCACATAATGTGCTGGCATATCAGTCAACTATGTTGTTTGCAGTTCAACCTGACTTATAAGCAAGTATATACAGTAACAGTAATTTGCATCACTTCTCAATGATTAACAAACATATACTTTCCATTACAATATGTGAGACACAAATTAATGGATTGGCTCATTTTCAGATGTTGCACATTTAATATGACTAATTACAAATGACAAGACTATGTTCATGGTCTTGTAATTGGAGAAATATGGTAAGGTTCATTCAGATAATTTATATTTTAATGTGGTTGGTCTGGCAGTATCTACAGGAATTAAATTTTCATGTGATCTTGACATTAAAAGAGTTTTCCACTTTTCCGCCACAAATACCGTATATACTCTGGTATAAGCTCGTTCATGTTTAAGCCGACCCTCCCAAACTGAATGGGTATAAACATTAAAAAGTGCATGACCCATGCATAAACTGACCCACAAGTCTGAGACAACATTACAAGATACATGTGGTAAGTTCTAACTGCATTTATTTAGGCAAACTTATGTAAGCAGAAATTACGCATATACCTCTCTCAGGGTTGGTATGTATGATTTTTACATAGAAATGTTATAAGTTAATATAATTTGTTTGAACATCATGAAATTTATTTAATTTTCTGTTTTCTTATGGTTTCTGCCTAATTCGAATTTGTGTATAATTTGATTGGTTGATGACAAGCATTTGCCAGTTGCTCTAACAGTATCTCCCTTTTGACAATAGTTAATTATTGTTTGTTTATGCATTATTGCATTAGACTTTTTGTATTAATGTACCAGTAATTACATTTTTATTTTGTCCTGAAATTGAAAATACCTAACTCATTAAATTGTGATCCCAGTATGACAACAATGAACAACAGTAGTGTTTGGTTCAATGCTTACATTTAGGCTAGTGAGCATATTTACATAATGGTGCCACCACATGTACACTGTAGGTAAGAATATGTGCTAATTGATGTACCTTCCACTAAATGAAGTACATCTCTTGGATTCAAATCATAGGCACCACTGCACTAAGCATTAATGATATCTCCAAAATACAGTAATGAAGTTTCAGAAATAATGCTTCAACAATTATTGTAATTTGTAAAAATGAGTTGTAGTTGCTTTGATGTAAACGATATTATACCCCATTTTACAAAACTATGGTAATCTTGATCATATTATGTAGTAAAAGACAATTACACATAAAAAGTACTGGTATTGCCGCCAGTCAAGACTCCCTCTTAACCCATGCCAGGTTCATGTTTTAATTATTAACTGGTCTGTATTGCTATTAAAAAACAAACGACAAATTCGCTAATTATAAACAAAGGGGACACTGAAATAACCAGCTTGCCAGTGTGTGGAAATTATGATTTTGTTCAGCCAAAACATAAAATAGATTGATGATGATCTTAGTCAATCTGTATTCAGAATTTTACCCTTTATTATGAACATGTAACAGTTATGGGAATATATGCTGGTTATGTGCCTTGCACAATTAAACATGTGTGCCTTTTCATAACAGTTGGTTTGTAGCATCAGTTGAAAAAGAGTAACTCGTGAGTGCATGGATCAGTGTAAATGAACTAGTTATTAACGATTATCTGGAAGAATGCAGTTTGATCAAAACAATGAATAAAGCAAAATCTGTATCTAATATGTTTGGGAGTAAACAAGGCTTAGATTGATGGTTAGCACAACTTGCACTCTGTGAGTACTGTACATTATAGTACAGCCTGGTCTCCTGGGTAATTTCAAACCATCCCATGAATTTAGAAGTCTTTATTTTCCTACATTTAATTTCATGTTGGAGAAATCAGAAAATATACTCATGCAAAATAATAACAAAAATAATCACAGTTGTTTATAACAGTTAGTGTTGGGACACTGAAAATGTAATTTTTTTTAACATGCATGCAAATCTTAGGACATGGAAAAAAATTTGTCGTGTCACAAGATTTCCAGGCATTATGGTAGTCAACAAAGAAACCCCCAAAATTTTCAAGTTTATACCTTGGCCTGAGGATAAGCCTTCTTCCAGGCTTTTATTTTTTCCTAAATTATTGGGCTTATACATGAGTATATACGGTACCAATAATTGAGTCCTTTTAACAATATGAAACGGCAGAACTTGTAAATACTTCATCATCTTCACATATCATATTATCAGAGCCTGTCTTATGTCTTGCTGTGTCTATATTCATTATATTCATCATTATATTATTGGTGATGGTTAGTATCATTTAACCTTGGCCAAATAACAATAATGTAAGGAACAATGTTATGTGGCTCATTTTATTTTTTGGTTTTGTGGGGTTGGGGAGGGAGATAAATAAAAAAAAAAT
This sequence comes from Megalonaias nervosa, assembly GCA_016617855.1. NCBI lineage: Eukaryota > Metazoa > Mollusca > Bivalvia > Unionida > Unionidae > Megalonaias > Megalonaias nervosa. The sequence continues at coordinate 53,507 of JAECUM010014040.1, read as the reverse complement.
TCTGTGAATTCAGCTATATATATATATATATATATATATATATATATATATATACATATACATACATACATACACACACACACACACACATGATCTGGTGTCTTAACATTCAACTTTTGCTTTTGCAGTTATGTTATACATTAGGTAGATATAGATATGGCTAATAAAAAAGTTATTTCAAGACTTAAGACATTTTGTTGGTCAGTTTTAAGCTGGAAATAAATTTCAGCCGGTCATATTGCCAGATTCAAAACTTAAGTTTAAGTTCAGAATTAAGTGTTTTTTGTGAAATGCTCATAATGAACAGTTTAGATCCCTTTTCTAAAATTTGCTTTCATTTTAACCTCTATGTAGAGGTCACTTGACCATGATGGACAAATTTTGATGTTCCCTTGAGTGTCCTTTGTAGACAGGCTTTATTCTTCATCATTAGAATGGCCAGTGTAATACATTTACTGTTGCATTCAGCTGACGTGTTTCCAGCATCTGTGTTTAAACTAGATTCACAGAATGTATAAAATAAAATTGGTTTTCTGCCGTAAAATATGGGCCCATGAGCAATGATTGTCTGCGATGTCTGCACCCCCACTCATCCCTTCGTTAAAATTATTCTTTGTTATCTATTTGTGTGCTTTTATAAACAATCACACCAAATGCTTTGATTTATATATATCAACATAAATGAGATTTGGCTCTAAATGTAGAATCACATAGAACAAACAGCCAAAAATCAGATACCTTTTCACAGTGCAGCAGCAAATATGGCCGCCTATATCACAGGCAAAGAGTTAATGCCATATCTTTGAAAATTTAAAGGTTTAGTTATCACAGCTTTTGTAGCCTTTTCGTCACATTTGTATTTTTTTTTAATCTGAGGAATTAAATGTAGCATATAATTAGTATCATTAAATATGGATATAATTAGTAACATGTTTGCTATCATTGAAATCTGCAAGATGACAACATTTAATAAAAAAATTAACCCACTTTTTTTTCTAAAAAGTTATTTAATTTTTTTAAAAACCTGAACTCGTTTGACATATTTAAGGGCAATCTGAAATGTATCTTATGATAAGATACAGTGAGCAGTTTCTTGTTTGCTCAGAAGGAAAAAGTGAACAAACTCATATTTTGGGGCAGCAAGTTTTACATGCAATTATCGGAATAATTATTGTCAGTCACTTATCATGGTGATATTATTATGGTAACTTAATATCTCTTAAAATGTTTGCATGATCTGCAAATAAATTAAATTTTTTTAAACAGATGGATGCATCTATGTTTTGAGCATTATGCAGAAAATCTGTGAAAAAAAAAATAGTATCATTTATTGAGTCTTGATTTTATCCATTTCTTTGTAAGCTAGATTACCTTTAAGTGTTGGAGCTTGCTTTAATGACTGTTTTATTTAAATTTGTATCCGACATTTTCGCTTTTTATCCTACCTTATGGATCTGTATCCCATCTTTTGGATTTATATCTCACCTTCCAAATGAGCTTAACTTCAATCAAACCTTTCTTTTTTATTTAATTGCATTTCTTTTCTATGTTTGTAGATTTATTAAATGGTGGACAGATTGCAAAACGGTGTGATTACAATTGTGTCATACTGAATATCTGTATTATGATGATGAAGGGCTCTTTTATAAATTTTGTACAATTCTTTTAGGGAATATACTCCCATTATTTGAATCTGAACTCAAATACAATAGGATTTATCAAATGCAATTTGGCATGAAATACTGTGCCAGCTGAAATCAATTACCATGTATACTCACTTAGAAGTCGAGTCAAACTGAAAACAACAAAGATCCTGATCTGCCATAGCTTAATGCACCTGCAGATCAGGGTCTATGTTGTTTGTTCTACTGATTACTCAAAACAAACTGCATAGACCCAGATCTGCCAGTGCATTATGCAACAACAGATTTGGGTCTGTGCAGCTTGCAGTTGGACTCTACTTAAAAGCGAATATATATGGTATATTCTTCACAAGATAATCAGGTTATCAAAGGAAGAAAGTGTGTCCAGTTAAACTAAAAAAAAATGTTAATTGATTGGATATTGCAATCCAGATGCATGTGGCATTTTAGATATATATTCATATGGGATATATTGATTAAATAATATGTGTCAGGTCTCATTAAAAAAAATCAATACAAATCAGATACAGCAAGCAATGCCCATATTTTCAATGTAATTTCTTCAGCCCTTTTTTTCTTGTTCTTGTATTCTTCACTCCTTGTGAATCTTATGAAAATCTAAAAGAACAACACTACTGAACTGATTCTTTATTATTTTTCTCTATGCCATAGTTTTTATATCTGTTATTGGAAGGGGGTAGGGCTGAACATTGGATCAGTAATTATTCTGAAGAAATTTTTTTTTCTCTTGACTTCTTTTGTATATATATATATATATATATATATATATATATATATATATATATAAAGACATCAAGCTTGGTTTAAACTAACTTACTTTGTATTTTAACTAATTTCTAGCATTTCCCAGCAAGGGCTGTTCCATTTAAACATACATGGTACCCAGGGAAGGCAGTGTTTTAAACATGTATGCGAGGATACTTTGATTTCACAGAATTCATATTAAAATGGTAAGAAAATTCTAAATTGCATCAATGGGTGAGTACCCCCACTTTAAAAGTGCCTTCCCAGTGTCCCATGTATGTTTTAGTTGAACAGCCCCAACCAAGTTTGTCAGCTTTTGAGAAGAAAGTGAATGAGACCTGATTATCTCTCCATAATGTGCTGGCAGATCAGGGTCTGTGTTGTTTGTTCTATTGCTTCTGACAGCAGGTCTGGGTCCATGCAGTTTTCAGTTAAATCAGATTTACCTGCCAGTATATACAGTACTTTGTTTGTGTAATTTCTCAACAGTCCATTTCAAAAGCCCATGTTTGTAAGTAGATTGAGAGAATTTATATTTTACTATATTTACCTACCTCATTTAGTGAGAAGAAAAATTCCTGTTGCATGGAAAATATATACCTGTAGACAGAAGTAAAATAAAGATGCCAAAAACACCTGCAAAGTTTGAAATAATAGTTCAAACTGAAAATTTAAAGAAGAATTTAGTAAATATGGGTCCTTTTAGACTATAGATTATTGATCATCATGGATAATTGTATAATATTTATAATTTAAGTAAAAACAATGTACTTTTCTTTTACAGTAAGGCAAAAGAATATCTTTCTCATTTACATTACAAATGTATGTCTGTACCAAAAAGATCTGAGTTACATTGGATAAACTTCAAATGGCATTGGTATACTTTTTATTTAAAAAAATTAACTGATATCTGGTTACAAGTTTTAATATTATTGTCAATATTTTTTCAAGGTATGTATCAGATTCGCTTTGCGTTCTGTGATGTGTAGCTGTGTTAATCGATTTTTATTGTTGTTTTTATATGAGTTAGACAGAGCTTTAGATATTAATCACTATGTTATGTCTTTGATATTGATGATTAAGCATATTCATGACAGTAATGTTACAATTGTATAATAGTTTTTTGATCTGTTATGCATGAAATCAAACATTTTCTTCTTGCCTGCATAAGCATGGCAAGCTGCAGTTATTACTTTCCTGAGGCTGGTCATAGTGGGTCTGTTGTGAACGAAATCAGGCATTTTTGTCTTGCCTGCATTAGCATGGCAAGCTGCAGTTATTACTTTTCTGAGGCTGGTAATAGTGGGTCTGTTATGAACGAAATCAGGTATTTTTGTCTTGCCTGTGTTAGCATGGCAGGCTGCAGTTATTACTTTTCTGGGGCTGGTAAAAGTGGCTCCATTATGAATGGAATCAAGCATTTTTGTCTTGCCTGCATAAGCACGGCTAGCTGCAGTTCTTATTTTTCTGGGGCTGGTAATGGTATTATTGTAAGTGCTAAAATTAAATGTTTACATTTTTTTTTCAGTTTAATACACTTTATGTACATAATAGATTAACAGAATTAAATTTCATCCATTCCATCTTTTGAAAGATTACTTCAAGTGTAGCTACCGCACATTACCCAAATATTGAATTTTTAAAAGCCTGATACAATTGCAATAAAAGATAGACAAGACATTGTGTTCCACAGAACACTTGATTCCTCTGCTGCTCTTATGTTTGAGCTTAAGTAAACAGAGATATGTTAAGTCCATATGCCTCTTAGTGGGTTACTTACCTTTGATAGGACAATGCTACTGCTACAGTGTTGTAAATTTGGTGGTAAATGCCACCAGGAAAATGGTACACTTTAATAATTGCATCACACTCAGCTTAGATTGTATTTGCTGTGGTCTTTTCTGTACAATGGTTGTGAATGTAAGTGAAAATATTGTTTAATACATTAGAGGAAAAAGTCTGGAATTCTTTGCTTCCACTGATGGAGCATTGGACAACCAATATTACAAGGTATGATGCAGCAGATGTCACAGTATATTGATGACATCACAATGAAGTGCATCTGAGCTGCCATATGTAGTGTGGTTTGTTTTATGTCCATTTGCAGTACACTCTAATGGACTGTGTTATGTGATAATTGTGAGGATAAGTCTAGAGTAGGGGTCTCCAACTCAAACCACCCTGAAGGCCACATGAGGGCATTTTTTATGTCCCAAGGGCTGCACCACCTTTGTTATCTCTCCTGACACCTTGTGACGCCAATCATTTTGCGGGTCACAGGATACGGCTTGGCGGGCCACGTGTTTGAGACCTTCTAGAGTGATATACATGATAGGGGGTAAGGGTCAACTTTGTATTTGTTTCTGTTTCTGTACGGTTTTCTTTTTCACTTTTTCAACAGAAAGTTGGCCTGTATCTCTGATCAGTAACATATTTTCGCTGCATGTTATTGAAGCTTCAGCCATTGTTTTCTAAAAAATAATAGTGTTGTCAGTAGTCCTTTTCAGTAATTGTTTTGTTGCCATATTTCCATATTGATTTATTTACTTTCCTCACATTTAATTTAACTTTCCTCAATTTAATTTAACATTTTATATATTTTTTCTCCATGTACACAGTGCTAACTTGTCACCATATATTTAATCAGTCAGTTTAGTACTTTACATTTTTTTTTATTTAGCAAGTAGCCACTTTTGTATTTGACAAGACTGATTTTTATGAAATAAATATTGGTGTTTTTGATAATAAATGTTCACTAGACATCATTTTGCAGTTTGTAGTATACAACGGAATATATGTATAAAGTTTGTAGTATACAACAGACTACATTATATGTATAGAGTTGTTTACTTGCAGAGGTGATTATTACTTTTTTGGGTGTATCTAATTCTTTTTATATAACTTATATTATGCCATGTTACATATAGAAATTCATAAACAGTATTGTACATGTATGTTAATGATTTTTTTCATGCTTTTGTATATACATATCAGGTTGTGTGTACACAGAGTGAACAAAATAATGCAAAGGAAGGTCACATTTAATTTGTAACTCACTTTTGAAACATTTTGAATTAAATTCTATTGCTATTCTAGTTTGTTTAGTAACACATTGGTTATTTTTAGTCCATATCAGACCTTGTCTTCAATCTTACTCGAGCAATTTTGTTTACTTTTGACACAGTGCCATGCTATATCTGCTAAGTGCAGAATCATCCCAGAGCTTTATCAGCAGTTAAATTTCAGCCATATATAAATGTTCTCTTCATCAATTATTGACTAAAACCATTATCAGGTCATTTATATATTATAAATGCATATGATTTGAACAAATATTATGATATTTTGACACCAGCTGTTGTTTGTATTCCATTTAATAATAGTAATATACAAGCAGTACTTTATTGTCCTATTACTGGCGCTAATTGCTTATCTGTTTGAATGGTAAGAATTTGTTTTCTTTTATATATTTTGATTTCCATTTAAGTAGATATTTCAGTGTTTGTATACTGCAGATGACAAAACTTATCTGACACTCAGTACATAATTACTAAAAGTCTTCAATAACTCAGTATCCACTCTTGGCACAATCAGACCTGTTTAGACCAGAAATTAACACATCACATATCTTAAATTGCCAAGATGATTGTGGAGAAATTGTATCCAGCAAGAATCAGAAAAAAGGAGTGAAGTAGTGATTAAATTTGGATAAACACATCCTTCCTCACCCATTACCGTAGCCACTGAAAAATGGTTAAAGAGATGCAGTGTTTTCTACTCTCCCTCCCTCCCTCCCTCTCTCTCTCTTTCTCCATTGATATTTCTATACCAAAAAACTATTTCAGTTCAGACTGGATTAACTTATGAACTTAAGCATTACAGGTCCTCTGCAGAGCAATATTGTGAATCTGCATACATGTGTGATCTGTAAGTATTTATGTTATCTGTTATGTGCATTCATTGCTGTACTGTCCAACGTATGTTCACTTAGCAGATGCAAAATTACATGAAAATTTTAATAGACTTTGCTTTAGCACAGTTTGCACTGGTCTAAATTTCTTCTTAACAATCTTTGGAAAGGTACTAATATTTATACTCATTTGTAGTGATTAAAGAATTAGATTCTCTTTCCTGACAAAACTTTCCTTTTTCTTTTAACCATTGCATATTAGTTTTTCTAGTCAAAAGAAGAAATTGTAAAATATCAAAAATATTCTATTTTTATGAACTACAGGAAAATGTCTATCAGGAGAACACATGGATTTAATCAAGGTCTCAACATTATAAATATTCACAATTTCTCCTCAGATCTCACACATAATGATCTTAACATTGAGATTTTTGTTACAATTAGAAAGTGTAAAGGTACATTACAACTTTGAAATTTTATAGGTAGAGACAGTAGTGTATGGAATACAAGTGTAAGGAAAACATCAGTTGAGACAACAGTGTATTTAATACAAGTGTAGGAAGGGCACCTGTAGCGACAATGATTTATGGTTTACATGCATAGGAAAGACATCAGTGGAGACAGTTGTGTATGAAGTACAAGTGCAAGGGGTGGGCACATTTGTAGAGACATTAATGTATGGTTTACAAGCATAGGAAGGACATCAGTAGAGACAATTGTGTATGAAATACAAGTGCAAGGGGGACATCAATAGAGATAATAATTCACGGAATACACTGCAGGGGGGACATCAATAGAGATAATAATTAATGGAATACAGTGCAGGGGAGACATCAGTAGAGATAATAATTCATGGAATACAGTGCAGGGGGACATCATTAGAGATAATAATTCCTGGAATACAGTGCACTGAGGACATTAGTAGAGAATGAACATTCAAAAATCCTAGTGTCATCGACTAGATCATTGCTGTTTTACTGTATTGTGTTGATCAACATTTTAAATAACTGCAATATGAATGATAGAGAAATATCAGTTTAATAAAACTGGTACAGGCAATGTGATTGTTTTAACTCTGGTGAGCTGTACATGTCTTTTCATATCAAAGATATAAATTCTTGTTACTTCAATAAATTTTTTAAAAACAAGTCTTGTATTGTTTTTAGCTCATGTATTGATGGATGAAATGTAAATAAGTATTTTTGTGTTTTCCACATTTGGATAGAATGAGACCAGAATATTGCATCACGACAGTGAGGGTGGCAGAGTTAACATTATATTTGCATAGTTTTATGTTACAGGTTTTTAAGTTGTATAACAGGTGAAACAGAAACTGTTTGATGGAAACTTCTTTAATATGTAAGCATGTATTTGTGCATGCACACATACAGACAGCTATTCATACATGCCATACACACTCACAAGCTAGAACCAACTGCAACCTGCACATTTCAAAACAATAACACAGTGCTACGAAACCAGCCGTAACATGTTTATTTATAGTTATTCAAAGCACACAGCATCACATGAAAGAACATCAGACAATATTGGTACAGTCCCAATTTTCCCAACTGGTACTATAACACATTTTCCTGACTGGTACTGTAACAGTTTTCCTGACTGGCACTTTAGCAATTTTCCTGACTGGTAATATAACAACTTTCCTGACTGGAACAGACCTGACTTTGGGAGCAGAGGTACACTTGTAACTGCCTAAAAATTAAGATCAGCAGATTACAAATGTGAGAAAAATCTGGGAAACACAAATGTGAAAAACATCTAGCAACACAAATGTGAGAAAAATTCAGGCAACACAAACAAGAATGACACTGTATCCCTAAAAAAAATTTAAAATGTAATAACAAGAGGCTTAAGTGGGCCTACATCATTTTGCCATCCAGCTGGTGCTAGTGAGATAAAGTATATATCTATGGTTTTGTAATTCTTTAAATGATATTTTTGTTCCCCACATAATGATTTTGTGATGCCTCTACAGACCATGTACTTGAACAATTTCTTCTCAAAACCAAGATCGCTTTGACCTCTTTTTCCATTGCACCAGGGATCATCTTTATCAGTAGGTAATGTTTTTTTTTAGAGAAATAAAAGTTATCAACACAGCAACAACTTAAGTGAATCAAACCATGCTTTACCAACTATCTTGTATAACTTTTCAAAATGTTTTTTTTTTTCTCCATTAATTAAGGAATTGTTATTTAAAACACACTGCAGACACAGAATGTAGAAATCACTCAATTCATTGTATCCTCTGATGTCAGTTTTGAGATTTTTTTCAAACTGAATCAGTTACTCAACTTGGCATTGGAAAACCAAAAAGAAAGATTCCTCATGTGAAGTTTAAATTGTTTTTGTCACAGGGGATGTTGAAAATTATTCAGTACCAAGTCCATTTCATGTATGACACTTGTTCATTCATTTAATGGATACAATCAAAGCCCAACCTAAAAAACAACACATTTGTAAGTAAAACATTACTATTGTCTTCTGACCTAGATTAAGTATCAATATCAATTAATCTTTCATTAGAAAACTTCACAGAAATGTGTTATTGAAATATATAGAATACAAAGTCAATAAAAAATAATTATTTAGGAGAAAATAAAACAAGGGTGGTATAATGTTTTGTATTAAAATCAATTTCTATTTAAACAAGTGACTGAATGTATTTAAACAGCATAAAACAAAAATTTACATTGTATGGTTAGGGATTGTAACAATGTCATGTTTTGCTACATGCCTTTTCCAGCCAAGATTATTATAAAGGTCATGCTGGCTTACATAATATATCCATTCATTATACACTGTTTCAGAATAAAGATGGTTTTCAGAAACTGATAAATGAAAAATGTTATATCCTTATGCAACAAATACAAATGGCTTCCAGTGAGAATTGTAAACGTTTGGATTACTAAAATTTCTAACCCCTCCCCCCAACTTCTTCAGTTTCATATAAGATTTATAAAAGATGAAGTTTTTGAACATTCCTGACAAAGAATTTATCCTTGTCATTGTAAACTCTTAAAACTAGTAGCCTAATGTTAATTTCTCCTTGCCCTATAATGCCACAGAAAGAATAAAAAAATGGTAGCCTACTTTTCTTTCTTCTTCCATCCCACTATGTACCCCACTCAGACACACACTCTGTTCCATGCTAAATTCTCTCTTTCTCTATCATACCCATCATGATTATTAGAACTTTTATGGTCTGTAGCCTCCTGAGTGTGGCCATCTGTCTTTATCTCTCGTTCCATTGCCCCAATCATTACCTGAAAATAAAAGCTATGTTACTTTAGTTGTACCATTTTTTAAAAACTTGCACAACAATGAAATGTAGAACCATTGTGTGTTTCTTCATTGATTACATTTCACTGACCATTTGAAATGAAGAGTTTGGGTTTGCATATGTCAGAAATCTTAAGTTGGTATAGGACATAACACATTCTCCACTGCATGTCTTTCATATCTAAGGCAAAACATGATTTTGTAACCACTGACCTGACTTTGTTAGAGGGCAGAGGAACAGTCAGAATATGAGCACCTGATTGGGTATGAGTATTTGTTGTTGTTGTTGTTGTTCTTGTGGGGCTTAACGCCATTTTTCAGCACATGATAGGCTATACATGGCGGCCAGTATTAATGGTGGAGGAAGAAACCGGGAAATCCGCGGAAAGAAACACCGACCCATGAGAAGCTACTGGCAAGCTTTCTCACGTATCCACATTTGCCGAATCTTAGACTCGAGCCCACGCAGACAGATGTGAGATGGCAGTGATCCGTAACGGAGAGTGCTTTAGACCACTCGGCCACTCGGGGCCCCCTTCGAGTATTTGTACAATTTATGACCTAACATTTCCTCATTTGCTTTTAGATCAGTAAACAAGATGTGAAGATTCTTTACTCCAAACTTTGCTTAAGCTGAATTTACAGTCCATAGTTAGGGATTGTAAAATGCCATTTTTGGTACATGTTTGGCAGCCAAGGTTATGTCGGCTGATAGGATAACTACATTGTTATGACTCTATGGTTTTTAAATTAAGTAACAGAAAGAAGCAAATTCAACAAGGTTTGTAATACTTAACAAATAATTTAATTCTTAAAGTTATCAAACAAAAAAATTAAAGAGGAACTTACAGTAATGTGAACTAAATCCAAAATAATCCTAAAATTTATATCAGAAGTCCAAAGAATAGAGTCTTTAGAATAAATTGCAGGTCTTGAATGTGCAGATATATCAATATCATTCATTGTGTTAAAGTGCTGGCAGTCACAACAATCCCAAAATGATTCTTCAGTCCAGACCATCAAATGATCACTTTGTAATTCCAATAAATAATTTAAATGATTTTTTTTCTCTTAAATTAAATCTTAAAACAGCATTAAATACATCTGCAGACTTATATTGAAACAAGAAAAATAATAGGAAATAGGAATCAGGAATAGAAAAATTGTTCACTTCTGTCCTTATATACATCTCCACGACTCTTAAGTCGCAATTCATCCCTACGTGACCTATTTCACAATACATCCCCACAAGAGATATATTGCAATACTCAACAATCCAGTAAAAAATCATCCCAAACTTATAAACTGGTTCGTTATCAAGGCTGAGTTTAAAACTAGCAAACAACTTTTATCAAAAAACAGAATATACAGTCATGGACCAGAAGTTTAACACAGAATATAGATATATATAAAACCTCCCTTCATAAAGAATTAGACAGATTTATGCAATAAAGCTTTCATTTACATACTAATCAAAACACATATGACACTATAAATTTATATGGGAAAATTCCTTATGAATGATACAAAATATATACAAAATAAAGCAATGTAGTATTTCTATATAGGTGAAAGTGATCTGCAATCAAATTATCTTGTCCCTTGATGTGCCTAATGTCAGTGTTGTATTTCTGCAAGAACAAGCTCCTCTGATTTTTGTTTTTCATAATGTTAATGAAAGTATGTGGGTTATGCACTGATCACTGAATACAATATTTGGAGAAGGAGCTGAACTAATACAAACTTGAAAGTGTTGCCAACCTGTATTTTAAAGCCAAACATTCCTTCTCGATTGTGGAATAATTTCTCCAGTGCTTGTTAAGTTCTTTTATTTTTTTTAGAGAAATAGCACACTGGATGATCCACACCCTTTTTGTCCTCTTGTATCAATACACCACTAATCTCTACATCATTTGCATCAACAGACATTTTAAATGATTGACTGAAATCTGGAGCTGAAAGAACTGCCACACTTCTAAGTATGGCCTTTAATTTATCAAAAGCCTCCTGACATTTGTCAGACCAATAAAACTTAGTTTTCTTACTCAAAAGATTGGTCAGGGGTCCTGTAATTGTGGCAGAATTGGAGCTAAATTCTCGATCATATCCAGCCATATCCAAAAAGTCGCATCAGTTGCTTGTTACTAATAGGCACTGGGAATTCATAGATACCCTAAACTGGAACTTTAATATGTTTAACTTGTCCGTGTCCCACAATATGTCCAGAAAATGTAACAAGCATGGCAGAACTCAGTTTTACCTAAATTGATTGTCAGATTTGCATGTCTCAGTCAGTCAAAGAATTTCCGAATGGTATCCATGTGATCTTTCCAGGTATCGTTTATGATCACGTCATCGACGTTTGCACCACAGTTATCTATTCCAAATGTTACCATGTTCATTAAACGCTGTAAAGCTGAGGGAGAGTTTTTCATACCAAATGGCATCACTTTATATTGATAAAGTCCATTTGGAGTTGCAAATGCTGAAATTTCTTTTGCCCGTTTCGTGAGTGAAATTTGCTAACATCCTATCGAAAGGTCGAATTTGATGACATATATTGCATTTCCGATTTTCTCAACGGAATCATCGATTCTTAGTATTGGAAATTAATCTCTTTTGGTGATACTGTTCACTTTTCAATAGTCAGTACACGTGGAAAATATCTGGTTTCGGCACTAGAATACATGGTGAATTCTAATTACTTTTAAATGGTTCAATAAAATCATTCTCCAGCAAAAGATGTTGTTTTGGGGGTTTCTCGCCATATCTCAGCGCAAGATAAACTATACATGGTGGCCAGTATAAATGGTGGGGGAAGAACCCTTGTAATAACCACCAACCTACGGGAAGCTATTGGCAGATTTCTCACATACCCACATTTGCCGAGCCTACTCACATTCACATAATAGCTGTGTCAATTCACTCTTTTCTTGTGGCTGACAAGGTGAAGGTTTCTTGTCCAGATTGTTAAATATTTCTGAATTCCGAAGACTGGTTAAATTAAAGTCATTACAGTCCAATTTCACGCCATCGTTTATATCCTAACTAAGCGGGACAGGCATAACTAAATTGATTAAATGTTAACCGGGCAATCTTTATCAATATACTCATTTAATATATTGATAAGCTGTTTCTGTTTCAGAGTGTTACTGATGAAATTTAATTCACTTCCTTTTTCCTTTCCATTTAGCTGTATCCGAACCATAATGATTATCCTGTAGAGGATTCTGAGGAATCGGCAAGAGAGACAGAACTCTATCACCAGGTTGAAAACTCCTTACTCTTGTAATTACGCCATACCTAAAATTTCACTTTACAGGCCTTTTACAGCTTATTGTTTAAATCACAGACATAATCAAGAAAAATAATCTCGGAATCTTGGGTCGAAAGAAGTTTCTCTTTTAATAACTTAAATGGTCCATGGACAATATATCCCCACCCTCACAGCTCAGAAAGACTAAAGCATAATTCTTGAACTGATTCCCTAACAGCAAACAAGAGCAACTGATAACCCTCATCCCAATCTTCTCCTTTATCAAAGCAGTATGACCGAACCAATTCTTCAAAGTCTGATGAAATTTACCTTATTATGACCCTTGACTTTCAGGGTGACAGGCAGAATATTTAAATTACTGGATGCCCAATTCATGCATATTATGTTGGAAACTTCCATGGTATAAATCGGGGATTTCGATCTCAACAGGATAAACCATTTCATCCAAACAAGGTTTGACGGTTTCGGATTAACTACAAGCTTATCTCCAGCTAGGTCATTGCCTAGTAGTAAATGAATACCCTCAGTGGGTAAAATCACCACTCCTGCTGTCCCAGATCTTGAGAATAAGTCTGATAACATATTTACAGAATGGAAAGAAACATTAACAAAGCCGCACTCTACTCCCTGAATAAGAACACCTTCACTACAAGATGACTTCTTAGACAAGGCAAAGTACCTGTTAATAAATGACTCTGGGAAGTTCCCGTTTCTCGTAATATTTTTACAGGGATAGGATTGGCAGAATCTTCAACAAGTGATATAGAACCTTTCGACATGAATGCTTCATAAATCTCCATAATAAAAATCAGACTTTTGTCCGAGACTGCCATTTTCATGTTTTCGTGTAAAATCCACGTTTGGGTCCAGAGTGATATTTACATTTTAAATTCTCTATTTTCGTGTTTAAACTTTTAAACTGTTTAATAACAGAGTCCCGTTTGAAGCTTAAGCGTCGTACCGTACTACTATGCAAAGTTCTGACTGACTGGTTAGCTGTTACAAATAGAATGCAAACCCTTCAAAGTTTCAAGCATTAGCTTTGTGGGTTAAAGACATTCAGGCTGAACATATACTAATTAAAAGCAATGATGTCAGAAACTGTGACGAAATTTTCAAACTGTTAGGAATTGCTATTGACTACCAACTGCAATTAAATTCGCTTGTAAAAACATCTTTGTACTAAAGTTTTAAGGTAACTAACTGTTTTGAAACGTGTTGGTCAAAAGTTAACAAGACTTAACGAACTGACAAACATACATAACTTTATCCTTTTCAATGTCAACTTTTGTCCTTTAGCTCGTCCTTCTGCTGAGGTAAGAATAATACTAAACTTTAAACAAAAATAGAGTAGTGATCTTTGATATTTATACCATAAGCACTTACATAAGGCAAACATGAGAACCCTAAAGGTATGTAGACTTTGGTCAATGGATATGGAACCCAGCCATCTATATTGGCGACTTCAACAGTCATCACCCTGACGGGGGCTACTCGCACCCCGATGAAGGCGGGGGACACTTGGTAGAGTGGGCAATGAACAATGGCCTCCTTCTGACCCACGACTCCAAGTAACGTGGTACCTTTAATTCTGCAAAGTGGCAAAAGGACTACTCACCAGACCTCTGTTGGGTCAGCTCCATTGGTGACCATTCTCATCCAGTAAGCCAAACAGTTCTAGACGACGTCCTATACAGTCAGCACAGGACAATATTTATCCATATGGGACTTCAACTGCGGACTACACACAGCTCTTCACAACGGCGTTGGAACTTCCGCAAAGCAGATTGTACGAAGTACAGTGACATATAGGAGCGTAACATAGTCACTATACCATCTCGCTGAATCTCAATCAAGGAAGCTTACCATCGCTTCCAACGAGCCATATTCAAGGTAGCCACTCAGTCTATCCCTCGCGGCCGTCGTCCAGTCTATACACCCTGTTTGGATGAAGACTGTCAGGCTCTTCTCAAGGAGTATGAAGCATTTGGAGACCCAGACATACCATATCACCTGATTTAATCCCTGGACACTGCCAGGCGCACTCGTTGGGAGGAAACTACAAGGTCGCTCAACTTTACGCGCTCTAGCCGGAAATGCTGGAACTTGATTCGCCGACTTGGCACAGCTCAGCAAGTACCAGTTCAAGCCCTCGGGATGTTAGGGAAAAGTGCATGCCGACCTTGTCGCGCCAGGCAAAAATTATTGCGATTCCTAAGCCTGGCAAAGATCACCATAATGCAGTGAACTATCGGCCAATCTCATTGCTTTCAGTCTGTTTTAAGGTACTGAAGCGCCTGATTATTCAAAGAATCGGTCCGGACTTGGAGAACATCATAACTGTTGAGAAAGGAGGCTTCATCTTATTCCTTTATTATGGCTGCCGGTACTCAGCAACAGTCCTCTTCCACATCTCCGTTGCCAGGAAGCAACCACAAAACTACTGGCTAAGCTTTATGTCAGTGAGAAACTTCCACTGTACATTGACACCACTTTAAATCAAACAGTCCGCTTAGCTTCGAGACATCCAGTCTGATTAGTTCCGTTGTCGGAGGGTATGACAGCTATTTCGGCATGTAATGATGAGTGGTCAACAGATGTTGTAAACCTCTCCCTCGTAGCTGAGCCATCTGTCTTCCCTCCTGGCTTCAACCTTCTATGACATCTGTGGACCACGCTGAACAGTTTCCGGGCAGGACAGGGTCGTTGTGCGGTCAACCTTTTCCGATGGGGCCAGGCCACTTACTCTTCCTGTATCTGTGGAGCTCCACAGACTGTATCACACACTGTGAACAACTGTCCACTGACAAAGTTCCCAGGTGGACTGCAGGTTCTTCACCTTGCTGATGATGACGCTGTCAAATGGCTGGGCATGCACTGCACATAATAAATAAATGGATATAGAAACTTTTAAAATTCTGAATGTGTTCCCCAGTATTTGCATGATTTGATGTATTAAACGCAATAAGTTGACTTTTTCGATGTTCAAGTATTTTATATGTCCCAAGAATTAAAACCTGACACATAAGGTATAAAGTCTTTTAGATATCAGCTCCCATTATATCGAAGGACCAAATCACTATGTAGAGGAACCACCTTTTAACCGATAACACCATTAATTTTGCCCTGAAATAGTAAAGACTAAATGTAATATCTTCAAATAATACCCCATCCCCTACCCACCGCCGGAAAAAGAACCTCTTCTGCCATTATGATGAAAACTGGTGATATCAGTTTGTTTTACTGTAATTGTCTTACGTGCCATTAGATGCCCTGCTGTTACCTGATAATTTAATTTTGAACTGAGATGAAAAACACAACAAAAAAAAAAAAACCAACAAAAAAAACCCAAAACACCCCCCCCCCCCGAAAACCAACAAACAACACAAACGCCATAATTCTGTGCAACTAGTTTCGCATTTACTGTATGCTTCTCCAGGCACAAAATGTTTTGAAAGAACCGGATGACGTGTTTATATTTTAAAATAACAATTACGTAATTGACGTAACGTCATTAATGATAAACATCATCATAACAATTTAAAATAAATGACAGACGCCGGTGCTCTTAATGTACAAATATAAGAGAAAGTACTTATTTTAGTAGCTCCAATACAAAAGAAGTGTTTTCTCTACGTCATAACACTGACTGCCTATCAACTGATGTGATTTTATAACCTGTAAAAATGTAACATTCAATATGTTGGACAAAGGCTTCAAACAAAAAATGTTTATAAGAGAATGAATAATCATCGTTTTAATAAAAAAAAAAATACAGAGATCCCCAGTTCTCCTGTAATGTTTCAATACATTTTAATACAAATTAAAACTAATCACTCTTTACTCGTTTTTTCTTTCATGCCAATAGATATTGTGCACAGAGAGATGAATAGACTAATAAAGGAAAGTTATGGATTCATAAGTTAGATACTTTGTATCCTAATGGCCTTAATACCAAGGCACTATGTAAAATTGTATAACATTTTAATAAAATAGTCGATATGTTGTATATCCTTTATAAAAATATGATTGTATGTATGACTGTCTCGATTTTATTATAAAGTAATTCCTACTTTGCATTTCATATCGTTGTTTGTCCGAAACTGATGCTTCCGTTTTAACTTTATTTAATGTCGACTTTAACTGATAATTTTTCTGGTCTTTTTAATTTATGTATTAGTTTCTATTAGGTTCAAACGTGTGTGTGTGTGTGTGTGTGTGTGTGTGTGTGTGTGTGTGTGTGTTACCTAAATTCACTTGTAAGCAAAGCCGTTATAAAATGTTTTTCTTCCTTATATTTTAAGATATGAATGTGTTTGTCTTGCAAATCATGTAAATTTGATGTCCCAATTGTTGATTAGTATGTCGTGTCGGTACAACAAAAAAAAAAAAAAAATCACTCGAGCTTATGTTAAATTATTTTAAGTCATTCCGACTAAAAATTAATCTTATCTCACTGTCACAACGAATAATGTAGCACGGCTGACACAGTACAACAGAGACCTTTAATTAATACAGCCTCTGTAATGTTTATTCGATGAAGGGAACACTTATCATTCAGAAAGGAAAGAACATTCTGGTAAATAGCTATTGGAACGACCTGAGACAAATTTACTTATGCTGAACTGGATATGGTCCGAAAAGACCCGTTACGTAGAAGAAGTAAAGGCCGAGAAGCGCCTTCATTGTACAAATAGAGAGTTATCAAAACAAATGTAGCGGGTTTTGCGTTAATAAAAATAATGGAAGAAGTTGCAAATAAATATAGTGAATTACTATAGATAGCACGATTTTACACGTCAGCAAAAAATTTAGAGCGTACAATTAATGCTGGTGCGGAGCAGCTTTCTCCATATTGTGACACGCTTCCGATCGATCTTTCCAATCAGAATAATTCATCGAAGCTTGTTTGCAGGATATCCTGTGAATTTTATTTTTTTTTTATATATATAACAATGAGTGATAGTGGAGTAAGTATAGCATAAGAGCGTGCATAAAACCAATATTGCTGGGATTTCTTTTTTAAATATACGTCAGGTGTCGGAGCTGGCGTCCGAATTGACCATATTGACGAGGATTACTTTTGCATTTCGCCTGATCCAAAGATCCTGTTTATATGAACACTTATAGGCCATTTATGGACAGTGCCTCCTGAATCGCGAATCTGTTTTTATTTTGTTTTCCAAATAATCCTTTTGGATATTCAAAATGTATTGACTCCTTTTAACGTCAGTCGGGGTTATTATCGGTCAGCTTGTATTATCGGACAAACCAGTATAAATTAGTAAAACTATTTAACGCAAAGCAGTAATCTGTAAATGTATTATCATATGTAACATCCAACCTCATCCTGTTTATTATTTTGAAATACGATGATACTCTGATTAAAATAGGCGACATTTATTTTGTACTGAAACGAATGACTTTTGCAGCACTTTCAGTATTCAAACACAGGTGTTCGACGCGAGCTCGATATTAAAAAAAGCAGTAATCTGAAGGAAAAAAAATTATACCGAGTGACAAAATTGACTCAGATTACCCCCAAGACCCGTTCTGACATAGGACCCAGTCTATCATACTATAAAAGAGACAAGGTAAGTAACTTCCAAAACTTCGTCCCACCTTTGACCCTTGATTTCCTTCTGCTATTTCCGTCTTTAAAGGCACACAACCATCAATGATTTTTCTGAGTTGCACTAAACTGAAGTTACGGGCTTCGAAATGTACAGATTTTGCCAGCCGGGACAAAGTTATGCTCATGTAGAATGTAATATGATTGGCTCAATAGGTAACATCATGGACCAGATGCATGGCTATTATTTAAATACTACCCTTTGAACCTGTCATATTTCGCTGTTAACATGTGTGCTGCTTAGGCCAGATATTTTGAAAATGAGTGTAATGTGTATTTGATTTGTGTGGACTTAGATAATTCTTCGATGGAACTGGATTCCTAAAGTTGAATAGAGTTAATGGTAAGTAGGAACATACTTTTGCATCTATCATTGTTCTCAGATTAATGAAGGAATGTATCGTAGAATCGCAAATACCATTTTTCTCAGTATAATAGGGCTAGTTGCACAGGAGAGTACCCACAGGAGTAACTTTGTCCTGGCTAGCAAAATTCGTGAAATTCATGCGTTTCGGAGCCCCGTAACTTCAGTTTTATGCAACTCAGAAAAATTGGTGATGGTTTAATGAATAGAAAAATATCTCAGGAATAAAACAAGCCATAGATTAGATTCATGTGCCTTTAAAGATGGAAATAGCAGAAGGAAATCGAGGGTCAAGCGTGGAACAAAGTTTTTGGAAGTTACTTACCTTTTCTCATTTATAGTATAGTAGACAGGGTTCTCTGTCAGAACAGATGGCAGTAATCTGAGACAATTTTGTCACTTGGTATGATTTTTTTTTCCTTTAGATTATTGGTTTTTATTCAACATCTAGCTTGCGTTGAGCACCTGTGTATTCAAATAGTTACTTCCAAAACTGTATTATTGCATTCCTGGAGAAAAAAAATGTGCCTGACATAGCTTATGAATCTGACATGGCATAGACCAATTCTTGTTCTATTTGATTGAATGTTTGCTCTGACGCCTGCATTGAACTTCGTTTGATTGATTGATAAACATATAGGGGTACACCCGAAGGGGGTATTATCGGACATTTGAAATACATGTAGCGGGTTATGAAGTACAACTAGTTTGTTAATATTTCAAATAAATTAAGCTTGTAAAGAAGATTAAAACCACTTAAACTGATATTGTTGATGATTTAGTTGGTATTCCCAGCAAAACTGCGTTGATAACATTTGTGATTGATTAATTAATTAATTAATTAATGATCAAATATGCCAATACTCTACATTAACCGTCACCACTGAAAATAAAATCTTTTCACCAACTTGTTTCTTATTATTATTATTGAAATATTTCATTTTAAAAAGTCTCATCAAGACTGCTTACATAACAGTGTTATATACATTATTAAGACGTAATGAAATATTTATAAAAATCCCAAGCTTGATAATTCATGGACTAGTAATGTAAAAAAGAAAAAAGATTATATTGAAGCTTAAATGATGTGATTTCTTTTATTGCATTTGGGTTAGTGGAAAACAAAATAGTACTCACCCAGGGCCGTAGAGAGCGATAACAGGCCCTGGGGTAAGAAACACCCGGGCCTCTCCTAGTTCTTGTTCAAAAAAAGTTTTCTTTGATAAAATTAAAAAGTGTTGTTCGGCCCAGGCCCCCTTATGGGCCGAGGCCCCGGATATATCCCCGGTTTGCCCCCCGGCCCTTGTCGGCCCTGTACAGTGTTGACATCAGCAATAACTGTGACTCTTCTTGTTACGAGTTCATTTAAACATTTTTTTAAACCCATTATGTAATTTTTATACAGATAGTAACAATCATGATAAATATAACCAAAATTTTGAATATTTACATTGTCTTGTTTAATTTATTTCTTGTGCTTGATTAAGTTACATATGTTAGTGTTTTAACATTTAAAAAAAAATACAAACGTCCGATTTTACCTTGTGTTGTGCCTTTATTTTGCATGACCCCACCATGATCAAGTGATAGATGTATGTTCAAAAATGGATGCTGCAAAATGGCATTTGAGGTTATTTGCTAACGTTAATTCCATTTGGCAGGAAAAACTTTAACAGATAAGTCTTATTACTTCATTCCATTAAATTTTCTTCCGATAATTGCCCCATTGACGTTATAGTTGTAAGTTCAGCTGTTTCCCCCAATCAAAGATTGGAATTCTTTAATACAGATATTAATCACAACTTGTGAATGTTCAGAAAACCATATTGATGATTTTCAAAATTAGTTTGGACACATTTGCACAGTACAAAAATATTATGATTGCTGTAGCTCGAAGGTAATAGCTCAAGGCATTCAGAATGTGAAAAATGGTTGTGATATATTCAATTAGAGCTGACAAGAATACTTGTCCATCAGTGTAGGATGTATCACATGTTATTTATGTTTTAGTGCTATGTCTTACTGCCCAAATAACGGCCTTGTATTGTCTGCGTAAGTTCGAGTCCAGGCTCGGCTAACGTGGGTACATGAGAAAGCCTGCCAGTAGCTTCTCGTGGGTCGGTGGTTCTTCCTGGGATTTTCCAGGGTTCTTCCTCCACCATTAATACTGGCCGCCATGTATAGCCTATCTTGTGCTGAAAAATGGCGTTAAACCCTATAACAACAACAACAACAACAACAACAACGGCCTTGTATAGCGAGTTCCGATGTCGCTTGACATCAGAACGAGTGGTAAAAGTTTCAGGAATATATCACACACTTGGCAGCCCATATTGACACTCTTCCACAAATTTATGTGTAATTAATATACTTAATGTGCTGTTTTTATCCTGGTGGAATCAACATCTGATACTAGTAAATGGACGCATGTTCATGTTCCGTTGACATATATTTGAATTTTTTTAGATGTGACAGTATGCTGAAGTAGGTTCATGTGGGGGGATATGTTTCTTGAACAAAATGAACCATTGCTTAAAAGGCATAATATACTTTTATTCATTTCATTAAAGAATAATACTTCCACTTAACCCAATTTCGGCATTCCCGGCTTCCATCGCTTTCCAGCCAACTGAAATGTAGGCCAACAGATCTTGAAAACAGGTCCATTTGCTTGTGTGAGAATTTGAATTTCTTTGCAAAATGACACCAGAATAAGTAAAGTCTGACCAATACATTATAAATTTAATTTGTTGAAAAGTGCCAATATGGGCTTCCAGGTGTGTGAGATACTTCTGAAAAATTTGACTTCGTTACATACTACACAGTACCATCAATTAGATAGTAAGACCTCGACGCCCAAAACGTAAATATCAAGGACGAGGTCTTACATTGTAGGACTAACAAGAATACCAAATTTTCCTTTGAATATACGTTGAAATGTATAATATATTTATGTGTGAAATATGTGGAGGATATTTGAGTGAATAATGGATATGTTTCATCAAGTTGTTAAAAAAAATACTGTATTTTAATGAGTGGCAAAATAAAAGCCACAGGTGAAAATACTTGTGTTTTTCTCCCACAAGATGAAATGTATTGGTTTTTCACTTGGAGCTAGCAAATTTTCTTTTTATTTTATTCCCACACATATTGGGCTAGCAATACATAGAGAGATTGAAGTAGCAGATTTCTTACCATATCTCATGTGATCATGTTAGCAGTTTCCATTATATTAGTGTTTTATGTATATTCGTGCAGAAAATGTCAGTAGGTACTTGATGCACTTTCCTAATTCAAGGTAGATTAGCATGAAGACAATGAAGACAACATATATGCATTGTGGGATTTGAACTTAGTTTGTCTGCATGCAAAGCAGTCGTGCTTTCCATTCAACCAAGCAAACGTATAAAATTAGGTCAAATTTCTTGGTTTTAATGTTATCAATGTCTAATAAAGGGGGACTGTTATTCCACTCCAGTGAATTATCAAAATTATTTCTGATGGAAAATCCAGTGCCAGTAATTCACGGCCTAGCCTTTTATTAGTGAAATATTTTTCTTTTTGTTTTCTATATTTTCATACATGAAAGTACAAGATTTTCCATCCTTTGATGCTTGATTGTGTGTTTGATTGTGTGTGCCTGTAGAAGCTATATTTGCAGCAACAACAATCAGAATTTCCCTGTTTATCTTCAAAGAGAGAATGACCATGTTCATTTAGTGCTCAAGATGGATTATATGCAGTTGAGGGCAGTAAACCATGATTACTTTTTCTGTACAATCTGGGAACTGTATCAGAAATATTCTCCAGGAAGTGATTTATTAAATGAAAGTCATTTTTGAGATTGAGAAATATTTAAGACTTGATACAGTCAGTGATTCTGTTAATTTGTAGAAACTTTCAAAATAAATTTGGATAGATTGGTTGGCTACTTAATGGCTTTCTTAACATCAATATGACACCCATTGCATGCCATGACTTTTTATGAACTTGCCATACTACAACAAGTGACTGAATGGCATTGAATAAAGATGGTGATATTGTGGGAAACATAACTATTCATACCAAGAACTTTTTATGTTCGGGTCAAATGATCCAAGAAAAGGCAAACATTTTATTAGTTGATGGAATATGGCAAATTTACTGCAAGTAACTGGTGGTTAAACATATTTCAAGTGAAACACAATATGATAAGTTCTTTCTTTAGTGAAGAATCTGCTAATTAATAATAAAGTTAATGAGGCTTGGAGCAAAATGGCCTTTTTGAGGGACATTAATGATCATTTGTATAACTGTGATGCCATAACATATGGTTTTTAAATATTAAATGTTTCAGAATTAGTTTTGACATTATTGCTTGATATGTAATTATTACTAAACATATTCGTGATCCCCCTGTAGAAAGAACATTCTCTTATACTGCCACTTTCCTGCTGTGGAATGGGTGACCTTATAAGAAAAGGACCACTGTATTCAGTTAATTTTCACATAACAAACTGTATCAATTTACATATTGTACTCATATTTTAGACCTTAATTCTAATATTTGAAGATGAATCATTACATTATCAGTATATCAGATATTAGTATCCCAAAAAGTGTGATTGTATTATTTGGTGCCTGTTTTTTTTTTTATTATTGGTTTTAATCACACTTTTAAGACATTGGCTGTATCATGCCAAGGAAATGCGAATGAAGTGTTTCCTAGTGACACACCAAGACAACTGACCTGAGTGATTATAGATCACAAGTCTGATTCCCTCTCGGCTAAGCTACCATCGCTTTCTGATTCTTTCCTAGTAATATATAACATGAATACATATTACTAGTAGTTGAGATATTGTATCTTGAATGCTTCTCTTGATCCGTTGAAAAAAACTCTCTAAAAAATTATTGATGACACTAGGCCTTCTAATTGTACTTATAGCAACTGTATTTTATCCATTTCCAAGAAAACAGAATGGTTTCTTTAATTTGAATCTTTGCCTGTTAGAGTCATTATATTGATAATCAAGTAAGCAGAGCAGTCTGTATTTTTAAAGAAAATGGCTTCAGATATTAAGCAAAATGGACTTTTATGGTTTGACTTGTGGATGAAAATTCTTAGAGCAGATTGTAGTTTTAAACTGCAAAACATGTCTGATCAGAGAAAGGATAAATCAACACCTCTTCAGAAGTTTGTAAATAAGAATATGAGAGTGAAGCCATATAGCAATTGGATTGAGGACATGTACACTAGTGAAAGTGAGTGTTGAATATAAACAAACTTTCACTATGTTTTATGTTTGTATTCTGGTTCTAATCCTTGTGGATTTTGCTCATTTTGCCAAGTATTTTGACCTGCAGATCCAGGTTAATAGTAAAAATAAAATGTACATTTTTCATTATGGTGTACTGTAAATATGGCATGTAATATTAGCTACAATGTCATAGCCTCAACGAAGTTGGGGTACTAATATTAGTACTAGTAATATATAGATTACACTTCCTGTGCTCAGGTTACGCTTTTTTGCCACATACATTAGCAAAACGTAGGCTTATACCTCTTGGGGTTGTCATATATGCACTTATATATTTCTATTTTTAATCCCATTTACATGCTTAGCGAGTCCAACTTAAAACAATATAGACCTTGATTTTGATATCCATTATGTGCTGGCAGATCAGTGTTTTTTTTCTACTGCATACTACTAGCAAACTGCGTAGATTCAGATCTGCTGGTGCATTATGAGATAGCAGGTCGGGGGCGGTGCAGTTTGCAGTTTCACTTGACTTATAAGTGAGTATATAAGGTAGGTAACATGGGGAACAAATGTTAAATATTTTTATGAAACATGATGTCAGGAAGGGTATGACATCTGGAAGCCATGATTTGGATGCTGTTTATATAGTTAGGTTGTTATTTCCATAAAATTCTCATTTGTCTCAACCAACTTTTAAATACAAAAGCAAACCAATCCATATTATTGGATACTACAATTGAAATTTTGTATACAAAGTTTAAAATTGATATATTGATATTGTGTCCATGAAATAATATAAATTTCATTACTTCTACATTGGATTAATAGTTCTGTATAGAACACTATATAAGGAACATTGGATTAAATACTTACAGGACTATACCATGGTAGGACTTATATATAAGCATTAGAGATAAGCTTGACAACACAATTTCAGTTGACACGTCACCATACAGTTGCGATACAGAATTTAAGTGGCAACTGTTAGCAGCATTTGAACCTGTCTCTATGGATTTAGTACGTACAGTCGTGATGAAGAGTGCACCAAAGTCATGCGAATTTGATCCGATTCTGACATCACTGTTGCTTGAGCGCTTAGATCCATTATTGTCTTCACTAAATGATGTTATTAATACCTCTCTCTCATCCGGGGAATTCCCATCATTTTTCAAAACTGCCATTGTAAAGCATCTGCTGAAGAAACCAACACTCGACCATAACGATTTAGAGAACTACCGCCCAGTTTCTAATCTCCCATTCATGCCAAAAATCTTAGAAAAGTTGTTCTATCCCAACTTGTATCTCATCTGAATTCAAACAGTCTTTTTAGCAATGTACAGTCTGCATATCGCCCTTGCCACAGTACTGAAACTACTCTTCTGAAAGTAGTTAATGACCTTCTCTCTGCTTTGGATAGCGGAAAGATTACAGTCTTCACCCTTTCTGACTTGTCTGCAGCATTTGACACAATAGACCATGATATATTACTATGATATATTACTTCACCATCTCCAGCATGTATTTGGCATTCACGATACAGCCTTACTATGGTTCAAGTTGTACTTGGTCAACAGGACACAAATTGTGTCCGCAGATGGAAAACATTCCAGCCCAGTTGATATATGTTGTGGTCTTTCCACAGGGGTCTGTTCTTGGACCTGTTCTCTTCATTCTATACACTCAGCCACTCTCCCCGAGTGGCCTAAAGTGCTCACCGTTACGTATCACTGCCATCTCACCTCTGTCTGCGTCAGGGGTCACGCTACCAGTTGAAGTGGGCGAAAAAGTCGCCTGAGAAATGTAAACTTCGCCTTCTTCTGTTAGGAAAGCGAAAATGACTTTGCCCTCCGATTTTTCGGACGTAAAATGGCTGTAGATTATTACGTTTGAGATGCCCCCTCGCTGTAGCCAGTAAGTTCTGGCACTGTTGTAACCCAAGGTGAAATGTATTTATGTGGTGTTGATACCAATCAGCTTATGGCGACAAAGAAATTCTTGCACATTCACATGCAAGTTTTAATAGCTAACTGACCATTAACCCTTTCCGGAGCAAGATATCACTGCTCGATTTCATGAAGTTGGGCCTACTGTACTATGCTATAAATATATCAAATTCTGTTTCCAAATTTAAACATCAATATGCAAATAGTAATTTGCTTTTAAAAAATTTGATCGGTGAAGAGCGTTTTCTAATTTATTTCTTTTTTTTTTATAAATGGAGATTTTAACGGCTGTATTTGCGTATTTTCTTTATAAAATCAGTTTGAAACCGTAAATGAACTTGTAATGGCAGACATTGCTGTGTATATGATATCCTTCATTAAACTGTCTGTATTCATAAATAATTGGGCAAATAGATTCAGGAGAATATATAATATAATGAAAACAATGTTTAAATATTACGTGATAAGAGATTTAGCCTAAATATTTAATAATGTAGGTCAGAAACATGTGACAGTCTCTGTTGTGGAATTCGAAACAATGCTGCAAGGTCAAGGTGGTTTTCTGACATACCGTAATTAAATTTTTGTGAAAATACGAAAAATATAGTTGTGAAGCAAATGCTATTTAACCAATGCATATCGTTATTACCAGTAGGTAGACAAATAATACAACCATAAATATGCAGTCCTATTAATGAATTTTTGTAACGAAGCAAGAAAGTAAGTAGTTATATTAAGAAAAGCCCTCTTTCTAAAATAGATGCATTCGCATGGTGCAATACGTGTTCTTGGATGTTTCAGTTGGGGGGAAAAAGGGTCCAGTTTAGTTATATATCGACTTTAGTGCTTCAGTGCGTTGTCTATGAATAGTTATAGTAATGTTTTTTTGGGAACAAGGAAATCAGGACAAAGAGTATGGTTTGAAGTCGCTTGTGCATTTATTCCTATGTACATGTATTAGGGGTTGTTTCAAAGAATGCTGGAAATCTTTTTGACTGCAATTTTACACAAAACTTGTAGCAAATAAAATAATTAAGTGGTAGTTTATTAAGCATTTTTATCAACTTGCAATTACAAGACTCTAATCTTGTTATTGCTATCAGTTAAAATTAATTACAATGTATAGCTTCTGCTGTGCTTTTTAAGTCATATGACCAAAACACACAGCATTTAACCTCAATCCAAACATACATATACTACAAGTATGAATAGAATGGGTATATGAATATAATACTTTTGATACATGTACAAAATGTGTTGATAATAAACTTATAACACATATTTTTCAACCTGAAAATAAGGCATTGCTTAAAACTGTTAAAAGCATACTGAAAAATAGACCACATAAGTAAGATAATGCAGCTTTATATCGCATTTTTATGCTTTGGTCTCACTTCACCTTGTTTATCTTCCACTTTTCCCTGTTTAGCTCCCACTTCTCCCTGTTCTGACTGAAAGGAGTAGTCACTTCTCCCTAAAATTTAAGTCTGGCTTGACCCCTGCCGCGTGGGTTCGAGTCTTGGGCTCGGTCCAGTGTGGTTGTATGAGAAAGCTTGCTGGTAGCTTCTCGTGGGTCGGTGGTTGTTTCCGGGTTCTTCCTCCACCATTAATACTGGCCGTCATGTATAGCCTATCTTGTGTTGAAAAATGACGTTAAACCCTATAACAACAGTCACTCTCAAGTGTCATAGATCTTCATCCAGTGTCTCACCAATTGTATGTTGATGACACCCAAATATACAAATCTAGCCATCCAACTGAAGTTGAAGCTACCATCCAAGGTGTAGAGAGCTGCATTTCCGATGTGAAATCATGGATGACATGTAACAAGCTGCAGATGAATGATGATAAAACTGAAGTCATTCTGATTACAACACAAAGACTTTCTCTTTCACATCCTTTACCTCAAACAATAAATATCAGCAACACCAACATCAAATTCACACAGTCAGTATGAAACCTAGGTGTTACTCTCGACAGTACGCTCTCATTGCACCAACATGTCATGAACATATGCAAGGCTGCATATCTTGAGCTGAGATGCATAAGCTCCATTTGCAAGTATCTTTCAGTTGATGCCACTAAAACACTTGTGTGTTCTTAGTACTATCAAGACTGGACTACTTTAACTCAATTCTGTCTGGTTCGTCTCAATATCTACTCCAGAAACTTCAATAAGTTCAAACCACAGCTGCTCGGATCATCCTTAGAGTACCACGATAAAGTTTGATAGGCCGGTTAGTAAGCGGCTACCCTATGCCGACACCAAATGGTGTCGGCGAATTCCAACTTTTCGATAGTGAATGGACTCTGACCCTACACCCCAACATAAATGTCCAGATATCAAAAATGGGGTGGCAAGGGTCAGAGGAAACTCGGACTAATCCAACCTCACTCATGTGTACACACCAGCTAGATACTTACGCTCCTCTTCTGACACTCGTATTCTCATTATTCCCACTATGAAAATGAAGTCATATGGACAATGTTCTTTTGCATACCAGGGCCCAGCAACGTGGAACGAATTGCCCACTGAACTTAGACACAAAGACACAGTGATCTCATTCAAGAGCACTTTTAAAACTCACCTATTTCAACTGCAGGAACAGACTTAAAGACCTAATAATGTTTCCTTACCTTAAATATTTTCAGCATGTTCTCTGTTTTCTAATTTCATGGTGTTTGTTTTTATTTTTGTAATCATATCGCTATATATGTTTTTTAAGTGTTGTCAAATGTTGTAAAGCGCTTAGAGCTTCTAAAGATTAGGCACCATACAAAGTCCTCATTATTATTATTGTTGAAGGTCTATTAAACTTTTAGCCATAGTGGCAATTAGACTTGTGATGAGATGGGTGTAGATTTAATACCCACCATTTAACCAGCCTGGGTCAGCTAATATAGTCTGCCCTTGGGTAAGGCACTTGATTCAACCTTCAGGGTGCTGCTGCACCATACAACACAAGATCAAACCAGTCTGATGAGTGTGATGTGTAAGTTCATTGCTTTTGCCATACCAGCTGGTCCGTATGACATATCAACCAGTAAGATTTAATTATGTCATTACCTTTCAGCAAAGAGACTCCAGGTCCCTCTCCAGAGAGTCGGGTAGGTCTGGCAAAGAGAGATCTGTAGAAGGTTCAGCCCATTCTGGTCACTCTGCCAAGTCACTGACTCCCTCGAGGTCACCTTCCAGATCACGTTCAAGGTCAAGATCTAGGTCACGATCATACTCCAGAGGTCACAAGAGAAGGAGATCGAAGTATATTTTGGTTTTTATATTGTTTGAGTAACTTCTTCATTCATTGAATATGATAATAGTGTGTGTGTGTCTCTCTGTGTGTGTGTGTCTGTGTGTGTGTTCATTTTGAATGCTGACCTGTGAAGTAAAATTTTTTGTAACTTGCCAGTGATTTACAGTATAAAGGACCATTCCTCATTTTTTTGTGATTTCATGCAATCTTCATTCTGGACAAGCATTAAAACACATTTAGAGGATCTTTATAATTTTATATTTGGAATATTTTTGCTTTAAACCTAGGAGTGGAGGGCACTACAAATATTCCAGATCCAGATCCAGAAGTCCCTATGAAAGGAGACGATCCAGATCCAGAAGTTCTCGTCACAGGAGGAGGTCAGTTAATTGTTGCATTTTAAAGGGAAGATTATTTGATTGGTTTTGCTTCCTGTTTTCTGACAATCAACACAGATAGGTTATTTAGTGCTATTGGAATTTGAGTAAAGTGCTTTGCCCAAGGTCACATCATGGTAACTGTTTCAGTAATAGTATTTGAACCTGAATCCTTTTGGTCTCCTTTGTGGCATGGTAAACACTTGGCACCATGACTACTTCCCAGAATTTTGAATCATGAAGAGGGGGTGTCAATATATAATTAGGACATACTAAAAAATATTTACTTGTAATCCAGACATACAAAAAATGCTTACCAAAAGACGGGGTGATTTTTGGTACACCAGTGAAGTTAGTGACTCGTGATGAATTCATCTGAAACTAAGTATAGTGACTTAGAAATAAAAATTTATTATTACAATAAATATTAGAAAATATGACTTAGTAGCCAGAGTAAACAGTAATTGACAAATAAATGGAGAATAATTAGAAAATGATACTGGTACAACAACCTATTTTCCTGACAAATTTCAAGGCAAAATATTCACTCAGACTTATTCAAGAGTTGTGGAAAAATCACCATTATTGCATATTGGATCTGGGTAGTTGACCTGTCCATAGGTTGATTTATACATGTGTATACAGTACCGGTCAGGTTTGAGCTTATCTTGGTCTCCATTGTGGGAGTGACAAACTTTCCATGATTGGAGATGTAAATTAAAGCGGCTTTTCCTCCCAGAATGAGTTTTTAACTTGATGCCATGTACCATATTTTTTTTACACTTTTCATTAATTGATTTTTGGATTTTCCTATAGTTACAGGTAAAAATATTGATTCTAAATTTATTTAGTACAAAAAATATATACGCATTTAATTAATAAGAAAAAGTTCTTTGTACAAACAATTAGAGTATAAGACAATAATTTTTATATGCATGCCATAGGGTGGAGTGTATTATGATGTCCATCAGATTGTCTTTTTCTAGTTTCGTTTCTGCACAATAACACAAGGGTTTCACCATCTAGAGTTACCAAACTCAGAGGATGGTTTGTTCTTTGGATCAGAGGGAAAAAAGAGATAGAATAGGTTTTGTTCTCAACCAATTAAAGCCCTTTAAGTTGCAAATATTTATCAAAGATGAGGGGAAAGGAGTTAATTTTCATCCACCATTGGATGACAGAAAAAATGTTGTTGAGTCATATTTGAACTGGTTATGTGTTAAATTTATTGAATTCTTACTAAATGGTTGGAGGTTGCAGTGCTCTTATAATAATAATAATAATAATAATAATAATAATAATAATAATAATAATAAAGACTTTATTTAGAGAAGGTAACTCAGTTACAGAACTTATCTCCCTTGAGGCCTGCTATCTTTATGTACAATATGTACAGTATATACAACATGATGTGAAGAATCCGGCTTGACACTAAATAATTAAGTGATTTTAAAAGTCAATGTATCAAGCCTGGAACACATGCACGGGCATCGGTGAACACATAAACATATATAAAATATAAAATATCATCCTGCATTGAAAAATTCGACTGTGAAAATGATGCAAAATTACAGAAAAGCATGTGGTATTTATTGTACTAGAACTGTTCAGTTGAGACATTAATTATGAAAAGAAGAAATGCTAGGAGCCTGCCTTATGTCACTGGGAATGTTGTTCCATACCAGTGAACCAGTATATTGAAAACTTTTTTTAAACAATTCCTTCTTTGGCCTTTGTATAATGTAATTTTTACTTCTTACGGGTGTTAAATTTGGAGTACCATCGGCATCTCTTCAGTCAGTTGAGATACAGTTACTGTATGGATCATTCAGATGCTTGTCCTGAACGTACTTGTATACTCATTCCAAGAGCTTAGATGATCAGATTAGTCAAGCAGACTGATACCTCTTAGTTCTGTATTGGTATCTTTTCTTATGCCAAGGATAGACCTATCAAGCATCAAACTGTGGCAACACATTTGCAATGTGTGATCTAGGTATAATGCTTGATACAAAGAAAGCTTATCTTCCACATTTCCACTTTTGATATATAAAGTTGAAAAAACACATTGTGATAAATCTTTGTTTATTATTTGGGTAGTTTGCATTGGGAATATGGTGTTAGCCATTATGATCATTTGTAACCTTCAACACACTGAACTCACCTTTTTGTTGAATTTTGCTATTAGACCTTGCTAAATGTGTAGAATCTATTGAATGTGGAGCAGTTTGGACTCCAAGGCTCTGAATGTCCTTGACCTCTTGTCATTTCATGCTGGCCATATAAAAATTGGCTGTGCCAAGGAAAACTTTGCTAATTTTTCCTGGGTTGAGTTGATGCAGATTTGCACAGCGAGGATATCTGTGTGCATTTTCTACTCTTAACAAGGTCCAAAGCTTAACATCTAGCAGATAATGTATCAGTTATCAATTACGCATGCCAATTTTGCTTGTTGGTCCAGAACATGTCACAAAGGAAACTGACATCTTAACAGGCACCTGATGGAAACTTAGTTCAGATCATGAAAATGTTCTGCTTAAGAGTGAATTTGGAAGGTTGAAATCAAATTGCGTCAGTTGTTTGACATTTAGTTTGTAAGTATGTGGCGGTAAGAGTAGAATTTTGATCGGGACATGTGTGTCAAGTAAAATTATGTTAGGGACATTTGCCCTAGACACACATAAGTGGATTTTTAAAAAAAATTTGGTAATTTTTATAAAAGATAATAGGGCTTAGTGTCAAATTTCATACAGCCATTTGTAAAAAAGAAATTTCGTTCCAACATATGCAGTTATCATTTTTATACTGTTAATTAAAATGAATTACATCTAAATTCCATTGAATTTAAGAAGTTATAGTAGCTTCTTTCTGTTGCTCCATCCTGTTGATTTTGTACATGATCATTCATGTGTCACAACAGAGTTTCAGAAGAAAAACAATTTTTGATCTTAAAAAATGCAGTTTTTGTAAAACACAATTTCTTCCATTTAGTAAGTTGGAGAGATAAATACCTATAAATAACCAGTATGCCACTGCAGGCACACTCGACCATTGAGCAGCTGATGGGCATTTGAACAGTCAGTGAATGGTAACCACCCATGGAAAGGCTGAGATGTAGGTTTACAACCAAATACCATTTGAAGAATCAGTCACACCCATACATATTTGACTGTCTAGCACAAGTTCATGAGTTTGCGCCCACTGACAGGAAAATTTCATTCTTTTTTATCCCCAGTGATATGATGTCTAGTACAATATAAATTCTCACTTATAAACTTTTCCAGATTTCAGTTTCTGTACTTGTAGGTTTATAATCAGTCAGTATTTAATATTTTAATTCTAAAGATTGCCAAAAAATGTTGAAATGTCAGGCATAGAAAAAGTAAAATTGATTAAAGTTAATAAACATATTAAAAAGTCCTCAAAACTTAAGCAGAATGATGAAAAACTGTCATAGCAGGGACATCCTTTTGACCTGGTGTGAACGATGAGGCCACTAATTGAAGAAAGTCGACGAATACTTGTACTGCTACAGAAGCATGTACAAAATTTTTTACTAGTGTTAAGCACAACTGATTACAGTATTTAAATAAAACAAATGGGTATATGTTTATCCCAGTTCAAGTAAGTTTTGATATTTTTTTTAAATAGATGTGTTTTAATTTCTGTTGGTAAATGGTAAAAGGTAATAATTTTGATACATGATAGTTCTACAGGACAGGAGCTGAATGATGGAGTGCTATCAGTCTTGTTAATACCAAAAGGTCTAATTACATCTTTGGAAATATTTTGGAGCAAGACCATTGTTGAGTGGAATAACCTGTGATTATACAGTATGATTCACTTGTCCCCAATTACATTGTTTATCGTCAGTCGCAAAGAAAAGAAACCCGCAGAGGTGCTGTTGTGCCTTTAATTGGCATATTTAAGATGTCAATAACAAAAAAAATAAACCATGTTGATGGCTTCTGGCATGGTAGGTTATTTGTGTTTATCTTTGAAAAGTGTACTTGTCAACCTACATGTACCTAGGATTACTTTTTGTGACCATTTGTGATAAGAAATAAAAACAACCTGAAAATGTTTAGAATTAAACTAAATGATCATATTTTTTCAGTATCGAAAGGTAAGCAAATTTCTCCTGAAAGATACCGATATGATAAATCAGTGCAGGAGTCATAAACAGTAAACCATGCACATATTATCAAGACCATGTCCACTCTATGGTGGTTATTGGCTGTGACTCTGCAAGAAGGTGTGGTATGCAGAGCTATTCTCATTCCTCGGCAACTCCATTAGTATGCATTCAGAGATGGTGGAGTTTTTCTTTCTTAATCCTTCATACTGTCCAAACCTCACTGTGAAGCATAGGGTTTTGAAAAATCACATGAGCTTACTGTATGTGGACCAGATTTAGTGGATTGCTGGCACTTTGAGGAATGAAGAAGCTTATTGATTTTGGGGTGAAAAGGTCAAAGGTCCAAATCACAGTGACTAAAAGAATTAAAATGGTTCCCACACAATAACATCAGTTCTACATTGCAGACCTGGACCAAATTTAGGGGTAAGGATGAAGCCACTTGATATTTGTGTCAAAAAGTCAAAGGCTAAGTTCACTAGGTCAGAAGAAGAAAATTGGTTTCCACACAGTAAAACTAACTCTACATTACATACTGGACCAAACCGTGAGTGATTTGCACTTCGGGTAAGGAAGAAGCCTATCATTATTTGGTGTAAAACAGTCAAAGGCCAAAGTCACTGTGACTGAAGAGGAAAAATGGTTTCCACACAGTAACATTAAGCTCTGCATTATAGACATGGATCAAACTTTATGGATTATTGCATTTGGAGGCTAGGGAAGAAGCCTATAGATTTTGGGGTCATAAAATAAGGTAGAGGTTTCTGTGATTGAAAGAATAAATATGGTTTCTGCACAAAAATTGCATTTATCCACATTAGAGGACTATTTAAATGTAGCATGAATGTAAAATGTACTGTTCACAGTACTCATCGTAAAAATTATACCAATCCAACCTCAGATTTGGCCACCCTTTCATCTTGAATAGACTCTTCCAGTTTTCCAGATGATGCTTTCACCAAATGTTTGATGATGCTGGTATTTTTACAAATGTCTAAATCATCAAGGCAAAGATTGAGTGTAGTTAGGCATTACAAACACCTATCGCTTAAAGGGGTCCTCCTGAAATAATGGTGTTTGTGGCGAAGGAAAGATGAATGTTTTGGAAACTTGTGATACATGGAAAATGTACCTATTTTTCCTCCAATTATTATTATTTTGCTTGAACATAGCCAGATTAACAGTGGTTGTAAGGTGACAGAACTATAGTACAATGAGTTAAAAGTCTAACATGATACGGAACTCGTACAGAAAAAAAGCCCTGGTTTCTGCATAAGCTGTTGACTTACCATATATACTTGCTTGTTAGTCAAGTCCAGCTGCAAAACTGCACAGACCCAGATTTGCCATTGCAGTTTGTCAGGAGTAATCAGTAGAATAAACAGCATAGACCCTGATCTGCTATTGCATTATGTGATGGCAAAACCGAGCCTGTGTTTATTGCAGTTGGACTATAGTATACAATTGGAGTGGTGATTGTAAGCTGGTTTGGAATGTAAGTTTATAGCCTGGGAGCTGTTCCCTGCTTTCAGGATATAATTATTGGTATTGTATTTTAAAATTGAAATTTCTGCACCTCTCTTTGAGGAGACTTTACAGTAACCATCAGGTCAGTGAGAACCA
Organism: Megalonaias nervosa; assembly: GCA_016617855.1. Lineage (NCBI taxonomy): Eukaryota > Metazoa > Mollusca > Bivalvia > Unionida > Unionidae > Megalonaias > Megalonaias nervosa. The sequence goes on along the minus strand of JAECUM010014040.1, from coordinate 18,035 downwards.
ATAGCTGTTGTTTTAAAACTATTTTTTGTTAAACAGTCCGGGGAAATTAAAACGAACACTACCACTGTGGATGTGAACTCACAACCAAGGCTCATATCTTGGCCCTCTAAATGTCTCATCTATGGGCACTTACACTTCCAAGAATGCACAATGATTAATTTAATACTGTTAATATGGTTTCACATGCTGTACATTTTATGCTTTTATTTCTAGCAGTTTTTTTGTCTCTTTACATGTTTTTTTGACAAATGTTTTCTTTTTTCAGGTCTCGAAGCAGGAGGTGAGTATACTTTTTTTAAGGTAATTTTGTGGATGTAAATTTTTATGGTTTTATGATAAATTATATTTTTTCATTGTTTCTTAAATTTGTGGATTAGGAAAGGGTTTTTCACAGAAGGGTTATTGTTCATTTGGTCCTTGAATTTTGTAGCAACCATGAATTGTATAGTTTTTTTAAAATGGCGTCAGTAAGTGATGCTTGTTGCAGACGAAATGAAAATTACGCCTCTTAAAAAGTGTTAATAATCAGCACAGAAGAATAAAAAGGAGTATTCAGATTATTGTGTATAAAAGCAGGAAGGGACACAATTATGTTCATTGGATATCATGTATCAATTTGAGTATCTGTTGTGGCAGGAGATAGGATTACCATCATCATGTGAAATGGAAAAGAAAATTCCAAGAATTACGTCAAGTTGAAAGAAGCAACAAGCCATTGAGCTGCATATGGTTTGGAATTGAAGTTTGTGCAACTGTACTTGTGGTAAATAAGGTCCACGTGTACTTTACAAACTTTTCAGTTGAACATAATGTTTACCGCCACTGCATGTTTCGAATACCGAACTTTTAAATATGTTTTCCAGCTTTACAATAGCAGTTTATGATATTTTGTTACAACCTTACTGAAAACTGGTCAAACTTACAGAAAAAGTCAACTGCCTTACTGAGATGGTCTCATCAGGGTTGGCAGGTGTGATGTCCTGTTGCCGGATATTTTTGCACCAAAATTAATTTTAAAGTTGTATCAGTGACAAAAGATCAGATGAAAATCCATTTCATTTGTTCTACTGATTTCTTCAGACAAACTCCGTAGACCTAGATTTGTTGGTGCATTATTTAATGGCAGATCTGGGTCTGTGCAAAGGTGGGCCTTTGAGTTTATCATAGGATGAACGAAGGATATCTACTTTTATTTTGTAGATATAAGCAACTGTTTCACAATTGGAGACATTGTGTTGTCACCTGTCAAAGCCACAAGTGACAATTCAAAATGTTTCCACTTCATGAGTGAAATGTTTCCATATACACTGCTTCCTCTGTAACTCATTAACCTGCTTATAATGCAGGTGCTTGGATCCCTTTTTAATTTCTAGAAAATACCAAAAGAATTTAGCCTTATTTGTTGAAAGTGAAGAAAATCACAATCAACATTGGTAAATGAAACTCTGATATATTGCTTGTTGTATCAATGAAACTGGTAGTAAGGTGTCCAGAAACTTGAATTGTTATGTATATTTAATTTGCTTTGTTTGTTTGTTAGTTTTATTTCATTTGTTTTCATTACATGCTATTGTAATGTAACATTGTATGTTGGACTTGACCTTGTCCAAAACTGAGTTCATTTCTGCTTGACCCAAATTGATTTTTTTAATTTTATTCATTGTAAACAACTAATACATAGCGAAATTATTCTTTATAATATGTATGGGTTTAAAATTGTTATTCTTATTAATAGAAGAAGTAAATACATTTATTTGGGTCTAGTTATACATAATCCAGGTTATTGTTTTGTAAACATTAGGATCATTCTAGAAGGTTATTTTCCATTAGATAATGCTTTTTTTTAGAAAATGCTAATTGTGACCTGAGGTCAAGTAAAGAACTATATATATTGTAACTGAGAGGAGTTTATCAGTTGAAGATCTGGTACCTTGAAACTGTATATCATGTTGTGTCCAGTTGGGCTGAATTTTATTTCTTCAAATTATTGAATTCATTCGATTATTTTCTCTGGAAATACAAAAAAGCTCTGATAAAATTCTTGGAAAGAGACATTCACTGGAATTTATAGTATATTCAAACCTGGAATTATATTTCTGTGATTCAAGAAAAGACTGTTGGCGTATCAACACATTAGGAGCTATAACAGACTTGTCATCGCCTTCAGCTTTTGGATGTGTTCTGGACTTTTACTGAAATTTATTCAGGACTTTAAATTACTAGGACTTGTGTCCGTAATTCTTGGATTATTTTGGGATTTAATTTGCAATACCATAAGTTTTTTTTCTCCATTTCACTTTGCATTCTAGGGAAATACATTATTTGTTAAATTTTACAAAGCTTTTTGCCTTTCGCTTTTTTCTGTTACTTATTTTAAGAGCATAGACTTGTAACAGAATCAACATCATGAAATTCTCAACTTCTAATAACAAGTCCTATATTTTGTTACATTTTCTTTCGCAATACACTGTAAATAGCGATCTTTGATAAAATTTTGATCTCTGAAAATGTCCGTAATGCCTACTGATGGCACACTAAGTTTTGTTGAGTTAAATTTGTGTTTTAGTCTTATATTTTAATTTGGTTCAGTTTAAACATCACAAATGCCATATTTCCTCATATTAAAAAGTGAACAGTGTCAGTCTACGGTCAAAGCTCTGTCTGTGGGTTCTGTGAGAACCTAAGTAACTGCCAACTCTGTTATGATCTTCAATTTGCTAACATATTTGTTGTATTTGTTACACTTGAGTAAAAGCAGACCTCCTTTGTATTTTGATGTTAATTATGTCTTTTGTATAAAATTAAATAAAGGGAATGGAATTTAAAAAGTTTCAGGTGTGCAGATCATACCTGTATAAGATCTAGTAATCACGGTTGTGTGTCAGATCAACTCTGTTATAAATAAGAAATAATTAAACTACCTTAAATTATAAAAGTGATCAAAGATAGCAAGGCAACTGTGAATTCAAAGCTTTGTTTGATAGCTGTGTGTCATTATGGATAAGCAGGTTTCCAGAGTTTGTAGTGAGCTTAAAATTCCTGAATTGGCATTCAGAGATTTGCTCAAGGATAAGCAAAAGTTTCATTATTACTAGCAATGAAATTGTGGCATCAGTATTTGAATAATAAGACAATTTTAAAAGACTGAGTTTCAATGTTCACGATTTTTTCATGAAACAAATGTCTCTACTTTTTGAACATGAGGAATTTTGTTTTGTTGTGCAAAAAAGTAGTGATGTAATACACATTGTTTTGCAGGTACATAAGGCGCACATATACATGATGTGTTGAAACCTTGGAGTTGTGTTTCATGATCTTGCAGAGATTGGTTATATTATAAAGAAGTCATCAGATTAAGCTGTTTATTGACAATTATTCCCAGCATGATTATAAAACTAGTATACGGCCATTAAATAACACAGCTACAAGCCCACCCCCCACCCCCCAGTCTTTTTGATGTCTTCCCTTCCACTCTCTTCTCATTGTCTAGCTGGGATGGCACCCCCTTCATTTTCAGAGTTCCCTTTGGTAACTCTAGTCCTCGAGTATAGTGCGGTGTAAGTTTTTTAGACTCCATTTTGCGCAGGGAGAGGTATATTTTACTTAAAAATGTATTTAAAAAATGTATAATGTAAATTACAGTTGATTTGCATGGTTTTTTCCTCTATTTCATGCTAATGCAATTAATGGTTGCACTATTATTTTGATAAAAAGAAGTTATTGAAGTTTACAATAATTTTTAAGATGGCAACTATTTGCAAATTATCTTGCAAATATATTGCTTCATACTATTGTATTTTTTTCAATTAATGACTGTTTTGAGAAGAAAATAATGAGATTTTTTAAATTTTTGTTAATACATTTAGAGCATAAAACATTTAATTGGTTTAATGATTGTGAGTTTGCCTGTATGGATTTTAGTTCTTTACTTTGTTTATTTCTACATTCAGACATGGATTACATGGGCTTGGCAAGCTTGCAGTCTACAGAAATGGCCAGTGCGCCAAAATTTGGATTGCTTATTAATTTGGGGTTGCAATCAACACTGATATATCTCCGATTTCTCTATCATTTTCAAACATGATTATGATTGCGATAAGAGTTAAAATCACTACTTAAACATTTTTATGAATACATTTAGTTCAACTTTCCATAGACCAGAAGAGCTTTATTTGGGGGGGGTATGTTTTTTTATTGTCTGTCAGTCCATTGGCATCAGCTTATCACTGTTCCTCCTAAACTACTGGGAGGATTGCCACAGGACCTGAAATTAATGCTAATCTACTATCCTGCAGTTAAGTCCCAGCCATCACTAATCCATTGGAGCAGCGAAAATTACCACTGGTTGCTTTCTTAAGTCAAAAAGTGGTAGCAAGTCAGCATTCCATTTAATGGTTAACTGATCTGTCATGCTATCTGAGTACCTTTCAACATCCTACACTTCACAAGGTCCAGTACATGCTTGCATTGTAAATGGACACGTGCTGAACCACTCATCAATTGGTTGAGTGAATTTGTGTAATTATTGTCAAAACTATCTCTGCACACATGAAACATTACTTATTGTACTGTCCCCAACCAATGACCTCAGTACTGATGATGATATATCACTTGTTTTATCATTGAAAATAGCAGTTAGTATCTGAAAATTTGAATGAACATCATGAAGTTTGCAACATTTAATATGAAGTGAAATATTCTTTTTAGGAAAGAATCACTGTGTGCTGTAAATAACAATAGTCAACTATATTTCAATCCATGAAATTGTCAGTCATGCTTACTGGTGATAGTACTTCAAGAAATAAAGACCAATTAAAGTAAGTTTTGTCAATTGAAATTCATGTTTTAGTTCAGTCTTTTAATTTGGTTTCAGTATGATCATAAATGGCAGTATGCCTTCTTGTATTCAAACATGAAAATCAGTCTACTGTCACAGCTATGTTTGCAGGCCATTCTGAGGACCTAATTTAGTGTAGACTGTTTTGATCTGTGATTTATGGAAGTGTATTTTTGTATAGTTTGCAATCAATTAAAAGTATACTTACTTTATATTATTATGTTACTTACATCTTTTGCATCAAATCAGATGAAGTGGGTGGAATTTTAAATAAAGTTTAAAGGTATGCAAATCATACCCATGTAAGAGATAGCAGTCACTGTAGCATGCCAGGTAAACTCATTTCATTTGACCAATTGAACACTGTTATAAACATTGTCATAGAGGTTTGCTCAAGGATGAGCAGAAATGCCACTATTACTTGTAATGAATAGCAGCATTAGTATTTTACAATCAGAACCGTGAAAAAAAAAATTGAGTTTAACCAATGATGGTTGTTTGTCACTGTTTTGTTGTGAACACACACACCCACACACCAATGATGGTTGTTTGTCACTGTTTTGTTGAGAACACACCCACCCACACACCATTGATGCACAGCCGGGATGGCATCTCCTCCTTAATCAACTTATACTGCAGTCTGCATTCTTTTGCACAAGTTATTGAGGGAGAGGTGTAATATGTGATCTGTAGAAGAGTGGAGTTGTCTTCCCTAGAAAATCAATTACTTACATGCTAGATGAAAGTGGTTAGCAGTTATTCAGCATGGTAGGAAATCGGTGGGTTGGTTTGTTGGGTTAGCATCTACTGATCCCCTTCTAGCTTGTTTTCTTTTTGTTCTGCAGCCGGTCTCCATCTGACAGGAACCACAGAGACAGATACAGCAATTATCGTAGTCGCAGTAAATCGCCAATGTCATCCAGGCGTCGACACTTTGGAAACAGAGTAAGTGATCTGATTCATGTAAGACATATATATTCTTCTTCGCAACTGAATGGCATCTTTTAAATTCACGAGAATTTGAAATATTTATCCAAAAGTTCTAAATCCAAAGATCTGGTTTGTACATCAGAGAGATGTTAGAAAGTAAATGAAAGAGTCACTCCTCTGTTTATACAGTGTGAATTACACATCTGTAGGCCATCTGTATGAAGTAGATTCCTCGCCATACCATAATGACTCAAACAAATTTTCATTTTCTCCAGAAATAAAAATAGTTAACTTTGTTCTTGTCTTTTTTCTACATGCAGAATATTAAGAGTGAAAATGTAGATAAAATAACTCCAGATTTTGGTTTTCTAAAATACTGCTATCATTTACTGTTGTCCATTGTTTGCAGGATGACCCTGAGCCCAGTAAGTGTTGTGGTGTGTTTGGCCTGAGTCTTTACACCCAGGAACGGACATTACGAGATGTATTCAGCCGGTATGGTGAGCTAGATGAGGTGCAGATTGTGTATGACAGACAGGTCAGTTGAAGTTATGCAACAATTCTTTCTTTTTTGTTGTTGCAGATAGTATACGAATGTTTATAGGTGTCAAAGACATAATATTTCCGGGTCTGGGCTGTTTTTTTTGTGGTTTTAATACAGGTAGCATATTGAGCTACCAAATGATGGCTGTAACTTGTTTTACAATTTTTAAAATACAAATAATGATATTTTTTTTGTTTTTGGACTGCTCTGGTGGCCTAGTGATTAGAGCATCTGCATTGAATGCAGGACATTGCGGGTTTGAACCCTGGCTGACACCTACCAGAGACTTATAAAAATGGTACTAGCAGCTACCTTGTTTGGTGCTTAGCATTAAGAGGTTAGTGTTAGGACTTGTCACCCTGGTGTTAGGATAATGAGAATAGGTGGGATACGATGCTACATGTCTGCGGCATGATGCCCCAGTGCTAAACATCACTATAAACTGTCACACTGCAGACATTGTAGCAGTATGGCTGAAAAATTGTTAAAGCTGCATTAAAAGTAAAAACAAACCTACACACAAAAACACACTAATGATATTTTACAAGGAAATACAATTATAAATCAGTCATAACAAGGAAAATGCAACATCTTAAAGTTAACAGATTTATAGTTGAATCCATTCTCTGGGCAACTGTATTTAAGGTAAGCTGAGCTACTGGATTATATCTGGTGGGCTAGCCAGACATGGGGTAATTGTAATGGCCTGTATTTGATTACTAATTTTCTAAGTAATTACATTTAATTGTAATGTTATCAGTTGCAGTCAATAAATATACTATTATCATGATATATGGATATTACAGGATGACTGCATTTTCGGGATCATATGTTTACAGCTTATTTAAAATTTTGAATTCTTTGAAAACTGAAAAATAATTAGGCATGTACTTAAATTTTGGAGGTATTCACATTTTATGACTCCAATAGCGGTTTCACAATTGCAGATAATTAAAGTAAAGCTCGTAATGGCATTATCTCATTAATTGAAAGTGAGACTTATGTTGTGTGCCTCATCTCAGTGTACCTGCAACAATGGTGGATTATCATAGCTGAACAGACTCTCTGGATCTATTATGCATCAAAAGTTGATCGAACTTGAGAGAAGCCTTAAAAAAAAAAATTAAAATATTAAAAAGTACATGTAAGGATTATGAATACATTTTTATTGCATTATTGTCTTGATCCCATTCATGAGGCCAATTGGAACAGCATGAGTGAGTGACATTCATTATTAAAACAAACTTGCATGGTCAGCTAGATTTATAGTTCCGCTGGTCAAAGACCAAAGAGCTTATGCAGTGGACCTCCATCAGTCATTCATCATCATTGTATATTAGCAGTTGCTTGGTATCACAACTTCTTCCAAAGTATTTCCTGGAATTATATGATTCTTCTTTAAGTACATTACCCAAACATAATTCTTTGGGAAAACTACTACCTTGCAAATCCAGCCTGCCTAGATAATACTCTTAGCTAAAAGTTATCTGCCCACCTAGGTGGCGGTCAGGCAAAGTGATCTCCCCATGGTATAGGGATTGGTGGCAAAACTCGTGAATATCCCAGTTACTACTTCCACTCACTCTAAGAAGCACACTTTCACCACGAGAGACCTTGCAAAAGGCAGATTCAGCTTGGAAGCATACTATTATAAGTTGGAGAGTCTTTTCATCTTTGGGGAAAGCATACTCAGTCACTATTTCCAACATTTCTCTTGTCCCAACGTCTGACAAAGTTCTAACTTTCCATTTTCTAACACCTTGTTGTCTTCTCACATTTAATAGCACTTAGTCACTTGCACAGGTAGCCTATGTGACTTCATGATAATTTCAGCTACAAGTATTTTCTATATGTGTGCAGTTCTCTATGCCTTCATTCTGCCCAGCTGCCACCTAGGTGGGGTGGATAACTTTTAGCTTCTTTATCTGGGAGGGCTGGATTTGTGAGGTAGTAGTAGTTCTCCTATGGTTTTTTGATTGGGTAACTATTCTCAAAGAAACGTATTTTACTAGGACAAAATTGGTAACTTTGATTTCAATTTCATGCAGAGGTTGGTGCTAAATAAATACACTCCTTATCCAATATAGAAGTGGTGGCCATCTTGAAAATCTTATCACTTCTCCTGAACAGATGGTCTAATGCACCTGTAGATCAGGATTGGTGTTGTTTGTTCTTCTGATTACTCCTAACAAACTGCATAGACTCAGATCTGCTGGCACATATATTTGACAGTAGATCTGGGTCTGTGTAGTTTGCAGTTGCATGCAACATTCATTCGTATATTCAGTAATGATATTAAAAGTAAAATCAAAGGATGTTTAATGCCTATCAATAAGTTTTGCTGTTTTTCCTTCTCATAACCAACAAAGTCCATAGAATGAATGAAAGTAAAAACAGTTCAATAGGTATTAAAGTTAAAAGAATTAGAATAAAATACTTTTAGTTACTGGGATATATATATTACTCTGTCATTCTTACAGCGTATGTTACACATATAATTTGTGATTTTGTGATAAAGTAATCAAAATTTTATGTATAATCAATTACTCAGTCTAAAAAAGGAGTAAGGACTGTTCTGTCTAAACATATATGGTACCAGGTGAGGCAGTTGGTTAGAAATGCATGTCAGGCTACTCTGATTATAGTGTTGCTGATAAAATCGCAAAGTTCATTTTAATCTCCTTTTTGTATTGTATGAAAAGCTTTTCTTTCTAGACTGGCCGCTCAAGGGGTTTTGCTTTTGTCTACTTCAAAAACATAGATGACAGTATTGAGGTAAGATTTTTGTGCCCCATTCTTATTTGATGATTTGATGAAGGGGACATGTGGCCTTGTGTGAGTCCATATGTCTGTAGCTTTCTTAATTTCCTTTCATTAGACTTTATTCTCCACCTGCTGCAACCCCCATCCCCCATTTATACTTGGTTTTAAGTCCAACTGCAAAGTGCACAGACCCAGATCTACTGTTGCATACAGTTCTGGCAGATCTGGTTCTGTGCAGTTTGCAGTAATCAGTAGAGCAAACAACATAGACCCTGATCTGCTGGCAAATTATGCTATGTTATTTGCAGTTGGACTTGTGAGTATATACCGTAGCTGTTGCTGTGTCCAGTGATTAAAATCAGATTTCCACTGTTCTGCTTGAAGGTCTGACAGCGATTGCTTAGGGTTCATGTTCCGGTTACTTTTGAATTATCCAATGGAAAAGCAGCTTTCAGAAGTCTGAAAGTGAATCAGATCATTTGGCGCACACACACTCTTCAGCCATACTGCTCAGTCTCCCAAATGTAAAGATATAAGACTTATTCTGATTGGCTGATAAATGAGCGATTATGATAATAATACAGGTCACCAGAATATGACCATAAGCAGTTTCTGTCAAACCGTTTAAAATATCTCCTTGAAAATTAGCACACTTATTGAACTAGTGGTCTAAATTTGCCTTTTCCTATTTATTCAGTTTCAAAATTGTTGTTTGTTTTTTTTCTTTGACCGTTCCAGTGGCCTAGTGGTTAGAGTGTCTGCTTGGGGTGCAGGAGGTTGTGGGTTCAAATCCCAGCTGAGTCATACCAAAGATAGTACTAACAGCTGCCACGCTAGGCTCTCAGCATTAAGAGGATAAATGTTAGGATTGGTCGGCCTGGTGAGAGATGGTGCTATATGTCTGCGGCATGATGCCCCAGTGCTAGACATCACTATAAACTACCACACTGCCGACACTGTAGCGATATGACTGAAAACTTGCTGGAGCCACGTTAAAAATCCAAATCACACAAAAAGACAATAATGTTTTTTTTGTTTTTGACTACTCTGGTGGCTTAAGTGGTTAGAGCATCTGCCTCAGATGCAGGAGGCTGTGGGTTGAAATCCTGGCCAAGTCATACTGAAGACTTATAAATTGGTACTAGCAGCGTGCCTTGCTTGGCACTCAGCATGAAAAGGTTAGTGCTAGGACTGGTCGGCCTGGTGTCAGGATAATGTGACTGAGTGGGAAATGATGCTACATGTCTGCAGCATGATGCCCCAGTGCTAGACATCACTATAAACTGCCACACTGCAAACATTGTAGTGATATGACTAAAATTGTTAAAGCTAGGCTAAAAATCCCAAAACATATTTGATATGTTTATTAGATGTGGTATAGACTCACCTTTTGCTACTCATACTTCTTCAGTTCACTATTTATTTGACCGCTCCAGTGGCCTAGTGGTTAGAGCGTCCGCCTCGGATGCGGGAGGTCGTGGGTTCGATTCCCGGTCGAGTCATACCAAAGACTTACAAAAATGGTACTAACAGCTGCCTCGCTTGGCGCTCAGCATTAAGAGGTTAGTGTTAGGACTGGTCGCCCTGGTGTCAGGATAATGTGACTGGGTGGGACATCATGCTACATGTCTGCGGCATGATGCCCCAGTGCTAGACATCACTATAAACTGCCACACTACAGACATCGTAGCGATATGACTGAAAAATTGTTAAAGCTACGTTAAAAATCACAATCACATCACATCACATCAGTTCACTATTTTAATGTTTCTGGACATTTATCTGTTCGTCCACCCATCCGTTTTCACCCTTTTGTCTCTTCATCCATCATTGACGCTTGAAATTTTTTGCAGCAAAACTCCAGAATCATATACCTATTTATGTGTCTTTTGTTTTTATACTTTCAGGATAAGTGATGAATTTCCATCTGTTAATCGTTAATAAAATTTTAAAATAATGTGATAAAAAATGTTAATAATCCCCCTTTTTCTAATTTAGTTAAACAGGTTTCACAATTTTGTTGAAATGACCTCTTTCTCTCATGTCATAAAAGACAAATATACATGGAACTCTGGTGAGTGAGAGAGACAAAAGAATTTGTGCTGAACAAAAACCTTGAACTTGCGCCTCCCAAGTCATTATAATGGTATATGTAGTTTCCTTGGGATTTTTCTAGTGTTACACAATAAGAGCAAAATAATAGAACAAATATTCCAGTTTCCCATTTAATATATATTTTCTGCATGAATAAAACATATTACACAATCACATTGAGATTCTCTCTGCTTTCCATTCTCTCTCCCACAATGTACTTACATCTACATGTAAATGTACTTGTAAAATTTCATTGAGCAGTAACGCGACAGCAGATATAAAAAATTAGACACGGTGACACAAAGCATACTTTCGTGGCGGACGATGTTAAGATGCCATGAGAATGCATCATATCATGCGTCGAAGTTATTTCCAGAAATCGATTTTATCTGACGCATACAACTTCAGGTATGCAGACATTATGCAAATCGCTATATACGAGGTCGGCTGATGTGTTTTCGTGACGTGTGTCGGAGGGAGAAGGTGGGCTTCTGCAATCTCCGTAAGCTCCAGTCGCTACCGAATATTCAGGAGGCTGCGTTCACACCCACCAAAGGATAAACACATGCATGTGGCATTGAAATTACAGAAGATTTATCTGGGTATTTTTCAGCCAGAGCTTACTCATTTCATTTGGAGCAAAATGCCTGGGAAGTATGTGTTCAACCCCAGTTGGTAGTTGGAGTAAAGAATTTAAAGAACTGTTGATCCTAGCGTACCTTTTATTTGCTATATAATCTATAATTTTTTGTTCTTCGTATAAAGATCTGAATTCATTTGTGTTTCTTAAAATAAAGTGTTGTTATTCTTCTGAGATTTGTTTTTTTTTAATCCTCTGTTATATAGTCTCAGGCACAAATATTAGGATGCCCCTTGTCAGGAAATTACAACATTCTCACTAATCCTTTAAATGGCCATTGATGAATATACCTAAAGTGCACCGGGCATTGGGGTCCTTGAAAAAAATTGGATAAAGTCCTTGAAAATCCTTGAATCTTCTTGAAAATCCTTGAATCTTGTCACACCAAAGGTGTATGAACCCTGAGTATGGATTTTCATTCAGTTTTGAGCACATTGCTTTCTCTCCATCTCTACTGCAGAAGAATTCAGTGATTTGATACATTGTATTTTCATTGTTTAGTGCATGCATGCTGGGGTCTTTTACGGTAAATCACCAACTTTAACACCATGTCCACTTCTCAGTGATGGTCAGATCCAACTGCAGGGCTATTCTCCATGAGAAGATGCAGCCACTCCTTCTGGACACCTTGCGAGATGCTGGATGGGTTATTTTTATTTGCTTTCCCTATGCGCTCTCCACCCCTACCACAATATGAGGAGAAATGAAAAAATCATGTGAGCTGTAATGTGTATAGTTAATGTAGATGTGTAGTAGGGTTTGCCTTTTTTCCTCTGGCCCATTTTTCAAAACTTTCTTGAAACTTTTTTAAAATTGGGTAATTTGAGAATTTAGTTTGTCTTTTGTTTCCCATTCCGTGCTAGAGCATTTTATTCTAGATGCATGGTTGTTATTGACGTGCAATAAACGCTTCCCTTTCTCTTTTTTTTGCTCATGGTTTGAAAATTTTTTCAGAGAAAAGTCATATTAGTGGACTAAGTTGATCATCACTTCTTTGATACCATTCGTAGGATTTTGTTGGAACTTTGTAGACTAGATATGTGGTTGCTGTAGATGTACAGTGTTTTCTTTTCTCCTTTGAATACGTTCCCCAATCACATTACTTTAAGAATATTAGCCTACTACCTTGCAAATCGAGCCCTACTAAAAGACGCAACTCGTCTTGTTGTCTATTTTTAAATAGACAAAGGGCAGTAACTCTTGTCCATTACCTCCCCTTGATACCACCAGGTGTAGCAAGATATTTAGCTTTGCTGTGTGCTGAGACACACACAGTGCAACAGCCTTCGACAATCCAGTCCATTTTGTGTTCCTATGGCCACATCCAACGTTAATTATGCATTTCTAATGTGGATTTATTGATCTACTGCAGGTTGTATGCTTTATTTTACAATTTCTGCCAATATTTTATGAGATTTGTCACTTGTCGGGACTTCGTCTTGTAGGACCACTGTCCCACCTTGCTTTTGTTGACCTTACACAAGGTCATTACTGGTTAGCGTATATTTGACTATTCACTTACTTCATCCGCTATGGGGCTCTTAATAGCGAAATTCTGAAGTGCTGCTTGATAATTATGCTTAATTTATTCGTATTTCATGCTGTTTTGATAGAATTATTATTAATCAAGCATGCAGCTTAAGTTTTAAATAGGGCCTTAGGTTTCTGATATGACACTTCACCAATTTGTTAGTTACGACATTGTTTTTAATGACCTAGTAATTTCACACATTACTAGTTTCTGCTTTAGTTTATGTGTCTTGTACTGTTTTAGCATATATCAATTAAACATTCTACAGGCCACTTCAGAGCCTGGAAATTTACCAGGTCTCGGAAATGCTTAATTACGCATATTTGGATGAAATTTTTTTATCTGGGCTGCAGAAAATCACTTATGCAGGAGTCCTCTGCATGCACGCAACTATTGGATGGCAAATTCAAAGGTTTGCCAGTCTTGCTTCAACCACCTGCTGTGGGGGAAAATATGTTGATGAATTGATCATCTTAGCTGTCTGATATTTACAATGAGAAAATTCAGTGGCTGAAAGACTCCCAGATGTACATGTTGTCATTGTAAGAATACATCTAAAGAACATGACCTAATAGCTTGGCGTCAAGTTCAAAGATTTGACTATAGCTGCTGAATGGTGAGAAAATGTGCTGATATTTACAATGACTGAATTCAGGGGCAGAAAGACTCAGTGATGTACTTGTGTAGAAACGAACAACTTTAGCTTTCATTATTGTGTTTGTTTCCAAGTGCAGCCAAATAAGTAGTGTGTATGACCTTGAAATCAAGACATGTTGAGAGTTGGACAAAATGCTGTTTGCCAATTTGGATAAGTATTTTTGGGTTAAACGGCAAATTGTCGAAGATTGTAATGAGATTTAGCAGAGTGCTAAAGTTTCCAGAACTGATGGTTCGCATGGAACTCTATGTATGGTGCCTAACTTAGTATTGGGAATAATACTTTTCCTTGGCCTGACATAATTCACTCACTCTAATGGTCGAACAGCTATATGTCAGTGGTGTAAAGAAGTTAGAAAATTAAACTCAGTGACAACCACTGGTTCTACACATCTGGAAATTTGGTCTCTTCAGGTATGCCCAATATGCTTCTGGTAGAGGACTGCAACTTTTGCTGGTGGGACTCCTGTTTTTCCCAATATAGGAGTCCTGGACTCTTAGTTTTAAATTCTTAGCGAGACCTCTGCTCCTGTTTTGTTTGTGTTATGTATGCATGGTTTCTGTCACAGCGTCTATAACATGGTTATGACAGTGTTTTGTTTCAGCGACTTAGTAATTTCAACATATTACTAGTTTCTACTTAGGTGTGTTTCTTGTATCAGAATATTGTAGCCTACCATGACTCTGGTTCGGTTTATAGTATGTACACATTATCCCTTCTTTATTAACTATGCATTGTGCTTAAGCTTAATATAAGACATACATTTATGATACAACATGTTTACGGGTCTGCTAGTTACGGCAGTGTTTTGGTGACCTAGTAATTTCACCCTCTACTAGATTCTGCTTTAGTCTTTTGTGTCGGTTCCACAGAACATTTATTTAATCGAACTATATGCAATTTCAAAGAATGGAAGCCCGCCATGACTCCTACTTTGTTATGTTATGTACACATTGTTTCTGACATAGAGCATCTATAATATGTAGTATAGGCTGCCAGATATTAGAGTCATCATGGCTTATACTCGGGAGAGCATGTGTCTTGCCAGATACTACTGAGCGGAGTCGTCATGACCACCAGGCATAACTTATGCTGAGCTTGAAGCTGAGCCAGATGGGAACCCGGCACACAGTAAGGGTGATGAGTCATCGATAGTCACATGTGCACCCACATCGACCCCTATCATGCAGTGGCTGTATGAAACCAATTTGAACTCACTGGACATCCCTGTTCCCTCAGAAGGTGGGGATGGGTGGCTGATCCAGGTCAGACGGAAGGGCTTCGGGTTTTGTTTATCAACAATCCCCTTGCCCCTCCACACGATACACCATCAGATCGGGAGATGGATGCCTTTCGATAATGGGTGATACAGTCGCTCATAAAAGGTGCAGGAGCTTGTGCGAGTATGCTGCCATCTCCCCGTTCTGGGCATCATCATCTAAATCTACAGCAGAGTACCTGGGCAGCATATTAAAAGAAAAACATGGTAAGTTCTATCCTGCTCCAAGGTGGAATGATCTCCCTTCTCTGCTAGATCATCCAGGCCTTTTCATGAACTGGGAAATTTAAACCTCCACCCAGAATTTCGTCCATTTGGGCAAAGACTTCTTAACCAACCAGAATCTTGCGCGTCCCATTGTGTTCATGCTCTCAGAATCGTCAAACTCGTCAAGTCTGTTTCCTTCAAGACTGGATTTCATTGGGAGAGTTCTTGCAACTCTTTGGCTATGATACAGCAGCGGACTTGACCCTGTTGCCATCTCGTTATGCGGGTCTTGCCAGCACATTGGTGCCCCATTTTTCATTCTCTTACTCAAGCAGTCATGATCACCCAAAATTCAATCATTCCCAAGTCAGTGGGGCAATCCAGGCTGGCTGACCATTGGAATCCTGCTGAGAAACCCCAGGTGGAAATAATGTAAAGTACTGCTGCCAGTGCACATGGTGGGAGTACCCACTTGTTGACCTTCATTACCATTAGCGAAATCTGGGGAATGGCTGCTATTCCTCAATGTGCTAGAAAGGAAGGCTGTCATCAATACTTTTCATTTCTCTAAAGATCGATCCTGGAGCCGAAATGGTCCTCTTTCGATATGACAACACTGGTAACCTATATCCTCAAACAGTTAGGTACCAGACCACTTGTCCGTGTTCTGATTTTGCATTTTTCTATGTGGGTGCAACAATCTCCATATCAACATAACTATATCCTCAAACGGATTTACCAGACCACTTGTCCATGTTATGATTTTGCATTTTACTACATGGGTGCAACAATCTCCATATCAACATACAATTCAGACACCTTCTGGCTTCATCAGTGGCTTCACCAGAAATCAGTCCAGAAGGGGTCGTGTCCTTCACACAGAATGTCCCCTCCATCAATTGGTTGTCACTCAGTCACACAATTCAAGGGCATCCGATGATTGACCGCTTGGCAACGAGGTGGAATCAACAGCTACCCACTTTCATCCCACCAGTTGCAGACACTGCAGCTTGGGCCATGTGAGTCACTGTCAGCCATGAGGGGGGGAGGGGTTGTGGGCCTGTGCCACCCCTCCTATGATGCAACAGTTACGGGGTCAGAATGGCAATTTGTCTCCAAAGGGATCCTATTGGGTTTTTTAAAAAGATTTGAACCCCTTCAAACTTCTAGCTTGCACATCGCTAAAGTCACTATCACACAGATCATGTTTACTGATAGCTTTAGCTGCAGCATGCAGGGTAAGAGAGCTGCATCCCCCTTTATGTTCACTGGAATTCTCTTCAGTTCAGATCGGAGGGTTCAGTAGTTCTCAAGATACCATCTGGATTCATAGCCCAGAACATATTACCATTTGTAGGTAGTCAACCAATGTCCCCGCTTGCTTTCTTCCTTAGCCAGGTGGAGAACAGCAGCCACGCAAGATTCTGTTCGTGCCCTCAGGGATCAATGATCTTGTACACATTCCAACATCATGGCAGATGTGACATTGGGCATGATAAAGATCTCTCAGATCTGTTAGACAATTTGATCTCAAGCAACCAAAATTCATAACATTGTTTCCAAAATGGAATTTGTCTTGGGTTTTAACTTGGCTCAACTTAAGCAAGTTTGACCCTCCCGCTCATGCTTCGCTAAAGTTCCTGTCATACAAGTCATGCTTCCTGATAGCTTTAGCTTTCACATGCAGGGTCAGTGAGCTACATGCCCTTTCAGTTGACCCAAACTATCTTCTGTTCAGTTCAGATCGTTCGGTAGTCCTCCTCACACAACCAGGCCTAGTTGCCAAGAATCAGTTGCCATCCGTAGGTAACTGATGAGTCGCCCTTCATCCTGTCTTTTCCATAGACAGTCTAGAGAGGCAGCCATGCAAGATCTTGTCTGCACCATCAAGCACTACTTGAGACTCACAGAAACAAGTCGTGGCACAAGCATTGTCTCTTCTCACTGCTTACTGCTCTTAAGTTTCGAGCAATCTCTGTGAGATAGAACACAGAATATCATGCTTCATGCTCTTTATTCCTGGCTGAAGTGGGTCATATGCTTGGTGCACACTGGCATCTCACCAGATCAGAGTAGCCTCATGTCTGTGCCCTCAGGCACTATTTGAGACACACAGAGACAAGTTGTGACATGACATATCACTTCCTCCCGGTCAAGGTAAGAAAACAAGGCATCACCCCTCAAGCCGTTGCTTCATGGTTATATGCTCAGTGTACTCTGAGATCTCTCAGGATCAGAATTGCCTCATAAGGATTACAGCTCATGAGATTAGAGCCTTTTCTGTGAGCTTTGGTTTTGAACGCAATGTTTCAATCTGAGACGTTATAGAAGCCATTGGCTGGCATGCAGAGTCAACCTTCTCAAGTTTTTACCTCAGAGAGTTAGCATCGCAGAGACAAACATGGATCTGGTAGGGCTGGTGGCAGCAGCACAGATGGCCAGACCAAACTAGACCAGTCAACACAGCCCATTAGCTTCACTGGATTTGTCAGTGAAAATTTTGGTAGGTGAGAAGATCTGAACGTCATCTTCTCAGCCGTGTGTGTGTGTAT